>JAUTWP010246181.1:0-14348 GCA_033042655.1 Cyathermia naticoides | reverse complement strand
TGTATGTGTGTATGTGTGTGTGTGTGTATGTCTGTATGTGTGTGTGTGTGTGTGTGTGTGTGTATGTGTGTATGTGTGTATGTGTGTGTGTATGTGTGTGTGCTCGCGTGCGGGATTATGAGCTTAGAAATAGTTAATGAATTGAATATAAATTGTTCATTATAAACAAAACTTTACTAAATTATTTATTTCCCTAAACAAATTTGGTTAAAAAAAACCTGTTTATAATTATGTTTACAATTTTAAAGAATACTAAATATTTCAAAGTTTTGAAAAAATATTTATCAGTAACACTTTAAAACAGAAGAAACAATTGCTATTCTAGGATAAATTTAGATAGTTATGTAGGAATTCCAGTCTTGACTACATGATAAATAGATTATTTTGTTGATAATTATATTGAAAACCGCGAAAATTACACTCCCGCGAATAAAACTCGTTTTACAGTATATTACTACAGTTCACAATGGGAAATGATTTACTACTAGTTGTCTGCAACCTGGAGCGGGACGTAGCTTAGTCGGTAGCCTGTCCGCATTTGAAGCGGTCGGTCGTTGGATCGATCCTTCTCAGTGGACACAGCTGCAGTTTGGGCTACTTTCCGTTCCAACAATTGGTCCACAACTGGTTGATTAAAGGCCGTGGTATGTGCTGTCTTGTCTGTGTGAAAGTGCATATAAAAGATCCCTTGCTGTTTATCGGAAAGAGTAGCGTATGTGACGGCAGCGGGTTTTCTCTAAAAGAAATGTGTCAAAATGACCATATGAATAACGTCCAATAGCCGCTGATAAGATTTAAAAAAATGATTTGCTCCAGTGGCGTCGTTAAATAAAACAAATTTTACTTTTGTCTGCAACTTTATGCGGGGACACGTGGACTGGTACTCGTTCAAAGACGGCTGGGTTGTCTGTTTTGTTGACAGATGACACGTTAGTCAATTAATGCCAAACTGTTTTATAACAATTACTTTCTGAGTAGAACAGGCGAACGTGTAACCAAACATATTCACACAATAACATTAAATATAAACACGGTAACAGTAACCAAACATATTAAATTTACACAATAACATTAAATATAAACTCGGTAACAGTAACCAAACATATTAAATTTACACAATAACATTAAATATAAATATATATGGTCAAGGATCATTAGGCCTAATTAATGCGAATAAAGTATATAATTATATTATATAAATTTACCGATCTGTTCCATCCGGCGGCAGTGCATATAACACTGTTATTGTTAATAAGTGACGAGAATTCTTCATAGTAAAAACAATACTTTGTTTGAAAAATATAGTTGCATTAATGTTTTTATTTAATGGTTAATGTAAAAGTATTGGAACCTATATCATATCTTTTGATTCGATATAAATGCATTTTACGTACATGTGTTTATTTCATAGAAAGAAATAAACGGCTGTGAACTGGTAAACATTTTAGAGCCAATAATATGTATCATTTTAATTCCAAGTCATTTATAACCAATAACTGAAAAATTATTATTAAATTTAAAGACATTGATCTTACATAGATGTTTAAAACTTGTAGCTTTTCCCTGAGATTTTATATTTTAAGAGGACTTTTATGACATTAGCCTTTTTTAGTTGTTCAATAAAAAATTTTACTTACAATTTTAGGATCCCTTGCTACTTATCAAAAAGAGTAGTCTATGTGGCGGCAGCGGGTTTCCTTCTAAAAAATGTGTGTCGGAATAACCATATGAATGACGTCTAATAACCGATGATAAGATAAAAATCAATATGTTCCAGTGGCGTCGTTAAACAAAACATTTTTTTTTACAATTTTAGCTTTATGTTACAATAAGATTGTGAAACCAGGGATTTCGTGAAATCCCTGAACATTTCAGTAATTTCATGAAAACACTGTTTTAGTCAGGGATTTCATGAAATCACTAAACTGAGTTGCTTGGAATTTCATTTATTTATTAGGGAGTAGCTGTTACATATATAATCTTTTATTCTGTTTTGTAAACATGTTAATATTTTAATTAGTGATATGCTTGGAGATGCTAAGTACAGAGGGATTATTTGATACATTGTCTGATAAATATTGTCCTCTGTCAATTAACATAAGATATTACCAGAATATTTATGTTGAAATAACTACAAAACAAATTGATAGAAAATCGTGAGTGTGAATGTATTAATAATATTGACCAAAAAGTAAATGACATTTTAAAAGTATATATGTCTATGATGAAATATGTGTAAATAATATTGTTCAACAAATTCAAAATATGTTTAAATATATAGGTATTATAAATCGGATGAAAATAAAGATATCTTAACTGTTGCAAGTAAACAGTACACTGAAACGATAAAGATTGATATTAAAAAACCAGCATCAAATTCATATGCAAAATAAAATCCAGAAAATACGTAAAAACTTTACTAAAAAGGATTGGAAAATAGTAGATACGTTTATTAAAAGTATATGTGGTACTAGTAATAAATATTCTGAAAAATCTCAATTGATTTTTTTTATAATTATTTCAATGAAACATTTTTTCACGAAGATATCAAAAATTGTGAACAGTATTTTGTAGATAATGACATAATTTTTATATTAACAGTGAAATTACCTTTTCTGAAATGAATTTATTAAGAATACTATAGCTATTTTTCTGGCTTAAATCTATTATCAAACAAAGCATATCTGATCAGTTTGTTCAAAATTGGCACATCTGTTAGTATCTGATTCTTCCAAATCTCACTTTTATTGTTTTATTACCTATAATATTAATTTAGAAAATTATCTTCTTTTGTTATCAAAGCAACTATCAATACATATTACAAAACTGAGATTAGATAATCCAACTATTAATTTCAATCACAAAAACATATGGGATGAAGAGCACAAACTCATTGAAAATGTTATCAAAGGTAATTCAGGGATTTCATGAAATCACTGGTCATTATAGGGATTTTGTGATACCCCTGACCAAAACAGTGTTTTCACGAAAATACATGGCGACTCAGTCTTTTGAGATTTATTTAATTATACATACATGGCGACTCAGTCTTTCGGGAATTTGTGTTTTGTTCTAATTTAGGATTTTGTGATAATTGTCGTAAATTAGTATCTAATTTAATTAATAACCGTTTTTAATACTTTCATTTAATTATGACGTATAAATTGGTATTTTAAAGGTGTTTACGTTTTATAAATATATATAATACTGTAATTATTATTAACGACAATGGATTTTATGGTTTGGTTTTCATATCGCTTCCTGTTCCGGTGAAATGCTCGTGCGTTCAATAACAAGAAATTGTAAATTCCCCAGCATCTGATTTTCAAAAATGAATATTCGGTGTGCCCAGGTCTGAGTTATGCTTCGTTTATCTTAGAAATCTGAAAATCAAAGATTCAAAATAATTAAGATTTAAATGTTTTTAAAAAAAATATTTATTGTAAAAATTAAAAGAAGAAAAGCACAAATTTGATTTTGATGATATTCAGGAACTAGAATGATTCAATGAAAAAAATTAAGTTTGTTTTGTTTAAGGGATCTTTTATATGCATTCTCCCACAGACAGGGCAGCACATACCACGACCTTTGATGAACCATTTGTGGAGCACTGATTGGGACGGAAAATAGCCCAACCTGTGAACTAGAATGAAGGACGTTTGTGTATAAATTTATGTTTTGTTAAATAATTATAAAAAAATTGTCTATAATTTTAGCCCGAGGATCTGATGAACATGCAGCACTGCAATTTGCTGTGTCTGCCAGAAAACTACCAGATGAAGTATTATTTCTACCATGGCTTATCTTGGCCACAAGTAAGTTGGTACCCAGTGATTTCTTGCCACAAGTTGATAGCTGTTACCATGGTTACTATGAAATCACATGTTGGTATTTGTTTGTATTATCATAATTATCATCCACAACCTGTATATCAAAATTAAAAGGCATGACATGCATCTAGATAAATATAAATATTTATTCAACTTTCAAGGGGAATAGGCTAAAACAGAACTGTTAAAAAGGCACCACTTTTGGTTTTGCTGGCGAAATTCAGAACAGAATTGTTTTTTTCTTGGGAAAACGGAACCGACTATGGCTATAATGACACATTGTATTGCCTATAATGGTACCTTGTATTGGCTAAAACAGCACTTTATTTTATCTATCAGATTATACATAACCTATTATACAAGGACCACAAAGTGATCAATTCATTCTATAAGGATATGTTGACTGTGACATTTAGAAGCCTTAAAATACATGATGGTTTGTTGTTAAATGTGTGGTCTAGTGGTAGGACTCATGCTCTTGGTCCTGATGGGTTCAAATCCCATTAGCGTTACATAGTTTGTAGTGTTTTTAAGCACTAATATGATAGAAATAATAACTGGTGTCAGATCATTAAGGCTTGGAGTGATTGCCAGTACCAGGAGAAAGTCCATCCATGCTTTGAAATAACTTGTTAAGTGCTTTTATTTCTTTTCTCACTTTAGTTATCCTACGTAGCTGAAGATGAAAATGGAAAAATTGTTGGATATGTCCTAGCAAAGATGTGAGTACATGCTCTGATCTCCTCAACTTGTTTAATTTTTCACAATCATTAAAGTGGCAGTGTCTGTTTTTTTTAAATATTTAACCATTTAGAATATGTCTTGTACGTTTGTTTGATGCACAACGCGCTCCATATTTTTGATGCAACAATTAGCTGTACTAGATTTAGATCACCTGATGAGATCACGTGAATGTCTATCGATCAATAAACTCTACCACAGCAGTTAAAAGTAGCACAACTTGTGACCTTTGGACCGTTAAGACAGACAAATCATGGCCATTTCCACTGAGAACGCTTTTCTCGTGATAAATATAGTACGATTTATCGTTGCTTCAGAAATATGGAGCGCGTTGCGCATCAAACAATAATATTCTAAACGGTTAAATATTTAAAAAAAACCCAGCCATTGCCACTTTAACTTTTCTTTTTTCTTTATTTCTTGTTTTTATTTCCCCCTTTTTCCGGTTGATTTCAGTATTTCGTTAGACCGAAGTGTGCTCTATTTTGAAAGGAGGAAATGTCTGAAAAGGAAATGATTGGCTGTAAACAAATAAATAATTAAATGATAGAAGATGTAATCTGATGTGAGGAAACAGGTTGCTAGCACAGGTAGAGTTGGTTTTAAAATTAATTTATGTCAACGACTATAGTGTTTTCTTGCAATGACACACAGAAGCTGAGAAGGATGTCGACTCGTAATCTCGAATCATAGACCGGCGTTAGACGAATGAGATTTAAATTCAAGGTTTTTTTAAAACATTTTCGCGGTGTATTCTCGATTGAGATCAGAGATATAAAAAAAAATTAACTGGGGTCTATTTTTGTATTTAAAGGCGTAAATAACAGTTAAAAAAAAATCTCAGTCAAGATTAGTCAGGGCTACTCCGTACTCGAATACTCATTTCATGATTTGGAGTCATTACAAACTCGGTGGCTTACGCGTTTTAAGCCAGTAAGCTGAGTAACTGAGTAAGTTTAATCTCAATCGAGATTAGCGTCGGGAGGCGGCCAGACCTCCGTTTTTTATTATTATGTTATTAGCCTACTGGGATGATAGTCATTTCGACAATTTCGTACCTACGTAATTTTGTACCTGCCATTTCGTACCCAAAATTAAAGACATTTTGTAGTAATGTACCCAATTCATTTCGTACCATACTTCATTGGGTTTTTTTACCCAGCTCATTTCTTATCATAATGCATTGATCATTTCCTACAGGTCTATGTTTCTTCTTCTTCTGCGTTCCCAGGAAATCTGCTGTCCGTCGAAGGGACGCCGTCAGTCCCCAAAGTTTCTCGTTTAGGTCCACTGGATATGGCCAGGTTTCTTGTCTCAGGGTGTTATGTGATGGGCAGGACTGAAGAATGTGTTCAGGTGTTTGAGAATCTGTACCATATGGACATTCATCCGTGTGTGCAAGTCTGAGTCTATAGAGGTGGGAGAGCAGGCGACAGTGACCGGTCCTCGCGACCTAGATAGAGTGATGTTTTAAACAAACCTGAACAACTATTCTGAATGTTAAATATTAAACATATTCTAGAGATTTAAATTTTAGTTTTAGTACAAAAGAAAATATTTATCATTTGGGGTGTTTTACCTACCTCTAATGAATTTGTGTGTTCTTATTACACAACAGCTATGTTTCTATGTAGCTTCATACCCTTCCGTTATACAGTAAAGTTTGTTTTATTTAACGACGCCACTGGAGCACAATGATTTTAAAAAAAATCTTATCAGCCGCTATTGGACGTCATTCATATGGACATTTAGACACATTTCTTTTAGAGGAAACCCGCTGCCGCCACATACTCTTTCCGATAAGCAGCAAGGAATCTTTTATATGCACTTTCCCACAGACATGACACCACATACCTTTGATGAACCAGTTGTGGAGCACTGTTTGGTATAGAAAATAGCCCAAACTGCAGATGAGTCCACTGAGAAGGATCGATCCGACGAATGACCACTTTAAAGGCGGGAACTCAAACGACTGAGTATCTGTAATGGACAAGCTACACTCATTGTATGTTATGGTATCAGTGTAATAGCTATGTGCATTACATGCTGCATCACAGTAGTGTGTCACCAGATTCCACCCCAAAAAGGCATGTTTGAGCCAAATAATAAATGGATTGTATAGCTACAACATAATTATATAAAATATCCTCATAATCATAACAGTATCATTGTAGTACATAAAGTTGTGACAAGCTGATATGATTACTGTGATGTTTGACTATTGGTTTTACTAAGATTAAACATTCATTTGAAAACTCACAACTCGCTGTAAGATTTTTATGGTCAAATATATACTACTCAAAAGAAGTTACGGTTAAAAAATAAGTTGTTAATTGGAGTCTTCCAGAAAGGATTTTGAATAGCATTAGTTCTAAACCTCTACCACAGTCCACCAATAACACTTTGGCTTACATTTAGATGGTGAACCACAGTTCTCTGAATTTGTCCATCGTGTAACCAGCCAATGGCCTTTCTTAGGTCTTGCTAGCTGAGTTGTTGAATCATCTTCAAATTTAAAGTGATTATGAAAGGAAAATTTGCATTCCTTTTATTGCTAAAACTTGTGCAAAATACATGCAAAGGGTGGAGGAGGTGTCACAATGGGTGTTTCAATACAGTTTGTCAGTTTAGTCTGACTAAATGTTTGCTTCATATTCATGTAAAGGAAATCCTGGTTAACTTAAACAGTTTCTAAAAATAAGTCCCATAATAATGTAATGTCTATAGTTCAAATGACAACAAGTGGGATATTCTAATCCTATCTGGCTTAAAAAAAAAACATGTCCTTACAAAAATTATCCAAAAATTCAATTTAATTGCTTTGACCCATAACTTCTTTTGAGTAGTATAATTGGGATTAATCATCTAAAACTTGTTTTCTTGGTTAAGTTGTGATAATACTGTGTATTTTTTATACCTAGTCACAATATTATACTATTCAGTATTGAATCATATTAGTTTGGAAATTGTCCATTAGGCATAGTAACTATTTCTCAAAGCATGTTCTCTGAATTACAGTGTCTACCAGGTTCAAATGTACAGGATAGGATATGTTCTTTAATGTCTACATTCAGAGCCAAGGTGCAGTTTATGGTTTTATCCATCCATAGCATCCAGGACAAAATGTACAGGGAAATTCTTTTTATATAGAACAAGTGAGCTATACTAATAACTTTTTACCTATATTTATTTGTTTATATTTTCTAATTGCTAGTAAAAACGTGAATGTATATGTAAAGTGTATATTAAACACATCGTGGTAATACTGTTTGAGATATGCATAAATTATCTTTGCTACAATGGTGTTTTGTTTGCATTGCCAAATGTGGTGAGTGACTAGCGCCACCTCTGAATTGTATATTTTTTCTCAAAATTGATCATGCTATTTATGAAAGATAATCTGATCTTGTTTTGGATTTAAAATTGTGTAAAACTGAATGTACATTTACTCAGATTAGATCATTGATCATAAAATTGTATCTGATTCACAACACTGTGTCACTGGGTCAATCACTAGTATTCTATAATCCACCAAAGTGGTGCGTGCTGTCCTGTCTTTCTCATACAATTATTGTGGTTCAGTTCTGGTTGAATAAAATTTCATGGTTTGCACTGTCCTGTCTATAAAAAAAGTGCATTTAAAAGATCATTTGATGTTCATCAATGAGTGTTTATAATTACTAATAGTTATTATTAGTGTGGTCGCAGTGGGTTTCTTCTCTCACAGTGGCATTAACCTCTGTCTTGGTAACACAGGAAGCTGAACTGTGTGCCCATAACAGTGTGCTTGAATTTTTATTGGATGTAAAGATAAATTAACCCTAAACTATACCTTTAACCAGCAATTTTTTAAACATCACAAGGGTTGGCGTATTCCCTAGCACAAATCTAGCAGAAACTCAATTGTTTTTGGTAGTGTGACTGTGGCCCCCTCTGCTCTATCCCCTTCCCCTTTTTTCCTATCCCAGATGCAGTGGATGACTAAAATCATAAACTGTGCCTGTGATAGGTGTCTGCTATAACAGCCTGGCTCTGAATGTAGATGTTAAACAACTTGAATTAGCACAAATGCATATGCAATTTCCAACTACATGTATTAGTAAAGTCAAAATATTTAGCATCTACATTCAGAACAAGCTGGTATAGCAGACTCCAGTTATGACCTCGGTCACCTAGGCTATGTGGTACAAGACATGCAACTCTTTGTTAGGTCAGGTCATGTTGTTTAATGTCTACATTCAGAACAACCTGGTATAGCAGACACCAATCTCAAGCTCCAGTTTTGACAGTCATATCTGTGGTCCAAGATAGACTCAACTCTTAGTGTATGTTTTCATTTATTTATGTGGTCAGATTATGCAATGTTTTTAACATGTAGATTATAAATGTTAGTAGTTCACATACATAATTCTGTTTGTATATGATTTTAATGTTTACATTAATTTATGATTAAATTAATGATTTTATGTTAAATTAATAATTTAATGTATTACTTATAATTTGATCCTACTTGACTCTGGGTCCACCTTTATTTCATACAGTTACATCTTTCAACCTGTCATAGAGTTTCACCTAATTATGTGCTTGAATGTAAATATTTCTTATCATATTTTGTTTTCATTTCTTTGCTTGTGTACTAATCACCACGATCATGTTTTATCAATTGTTATGTCTGTCATTTTGTATTCAATTATACCGGTAATTATTAACATAAAATAATTATTACATCAGGAAATATGTTTGTGTTTATATGCTGTAGATTACTGTAAATATTTAATTAAATCTAAGTGACCATTATTTTATGTAATAACAATGTCATTTATCATTACGTATTTGTGTTCAGAAATTTTTGTATTTTAATTTATTAGAATGTTGAATGAGAATGGTGTACATAATTAGACATAACTTTTTGTTTTCTTTATTGTGATGGATCTAGATAATTATCGTAAGTGATATAGGGGAGGGGTATTCCTTATAGAACTTAGGTATCTTAAATGTAATACTAGTACTTGCAAAATATTATAGTTTTAAATCTTTTGTAATTACCAGTAAAATACACTGTTCAACTGTTCCAGGTTTTAGCTGGACAACCCATTATAAACAATGGTGGATCTGGTTTTGAATCCAGTGTCTAGGTAAATCTATTTGATTCTTTATTGTTTAGGTTTTTACATGCTACTTTAAAGTTGCAGTGTCTGTTTTAAACAAATTAGTTTTCTATTTGTCATTATGTTAATTACACATATTTTTAAGTCGATAAAATCCCTTTAACCATTAATACTGTATATCTATATATGAATCACCAGGGATAGTTCCTTTGGTATATACTCTGGATCCACCTATGAATTGTGGTATCAAACGTATATCATGAATGGTTCATCAATGTATATGTGCATAGTACCGGTATCACATTAACACATGCACGATTATCAATATTTCTGGAAATGTTTTAGTATTAATATACCTCAGTCTGGTTCAGACTAAACAAGACTAGATGCAGTCCACGTTAGATCTCAGTTATTTGGGAAGGTTCAGGCTCCTACCTGACTTGTTTAGAAAAATACAGGATGAGTGATAAAACATGTTATTGCCAATAAATAACTTAAACTAATAGGCACAGTTTCAGTTCAAGGCACACGTTTCACCACGAAAACGATCTTTCTCGTGTTGTACCAAAAGATAAAATATAATTACCACTAGGACAAAGAAAACATGAATGTTTCTCAAACATTTACTCATGCTTCGTTAATACATGTGTATCAATGTGTAGGAATATAGTATAGGGTATTTTTATCCGTCTATTTGGATATAAAGGTTACGACATTTGCCCTGCAACCTGGATCAGCATACCCATCAAGGCAAAACCTGCTATATACATAGCTTAAGATAGCAGAGGTGACCAACAATGACTAGTGAATATGCACTCCTTTAAAAATTAAGAATATGTTTAACTGTTAGTGTGTAGGCTACTAGTGGAATCGTTATGTGGTAATTGTGAAACAGATATAATTTTCATATCATGGGAAAATAAATTGCTTTGGCATAAGTCTCAATGAAAAATAAAATTACTATCTGAAAAACAAAACGCCTGCCTGAGATAATAAAAATGGAGTATACTGCATCGATTCACATGCCATACTATCATTGGACCAACGAAGTGATGCTGAATGCTGATTAGTGTGAACCTTCATCATGATTGCATTTGGAAGGTTAGAACCAGTGCTGCACAACTGGTTCATCAAAGGCCGTCGTATGTGCTGTCCTGTCTATGGGAAAGTGCATATAAAAGATCCGTTGCTGCTTATTGAAAAGAGTAGCCTATGTGACGGGTTTCATCTAAAAGAAATGTGTCTAAATGAACATATTAATCCACACTAGTAATGTTTTGAGATAGCGTTTGGCATTGGTGGTGGATATTATCCCTTTGTGGTTTTACGATATCCAAGCATTTTTCAATGATGATATGAACGTCAATATACTCATTCAAATTCTATGAATCGACATAGAAATGGCACAGCATTATTAAAAATCAATTTGTCATGTTCAAAAGCGCATTATAAATTATGCATTACGGTTACCACAAAATCAACACTAGTAATTTAAAAAGTATACAGCTACCCCCTTTTTAGACATGCCCAAGTTTTTTTGTTTTTTTAATATAGCCTAAGTGTAGTTAAGTTGAACATATTTTATTTCTCACATGGACATGCAGTGTAAATCATGTTGAACACATTTGCTATCATTGCCTCTTTATTGGTGATCCATAGCTATCACAGCTTTGTCGAAAGATCTCTTCGGCTCCATCTTGTACAGATACGAGTTTAACATAAACTGTGTCGTTTAGTTGAACTAGGTTTGTGACATATATTACCGGGTACGATAGGAACTGATAAGACACAACAAAAAGTGTAGAACTGTCGATTTACAAGCTTCAGTGTAGATACATTAGTAAAATATCTATTAAATACTTTTCCTATTTATTTTGTTTGCCAAATTCAATTATTGCACTTTTTGTTTGACTGGATTCCAGTTGTTATACATGTATATAGGATTTTAATGTAATTATTTAATCATTGAGTATGACTGTTGTGTGGTTTAGGAAGATAAAACTAATAATTATGTTGTTTGTTTGTATGACTGGTGTGTGATATAAAAATAAACCATTTTAACATAACATTTTGTTTCCTCGCATTCATTTTACGCTATATATCAGATCGCATCTCTACAAAAACAGAAAATGAGTCAAATAAAATTTAATTAGTTCTGGGTTTTCTTTGGCGGTCAGTATATGATAAAAACTTTCGTTTATGGGAAAGTGGATATAAAATATACATGACTGCTAATCAACAGGCGGGTGTTTCTCTCTTTTGAATGTTAACATTAATTTCTGTCCATACATAAAAAAAAAGTTATAAACACAGAAAGCCAACAATATGCTGGAATCATAAAATTATTTTGATTGAAAACAAGTCAATTCTCTAAAGACATTTTCCTTCTAAATGTTGGTTTATAAATAATTTTTGTTTGGAGCACAGAAATGTGTATATCATTTACAGTTGGCCCTATACCTAATCTCGATTGAGGTTAAAACTTACTAGCTAACGCGTTTTAGCTATTAGGTTTTAACCTCAAACAAAATTGGGTCTAGCCCTATACCCAGATGGATTTTCCAGACACTAGTATCATTCTTCAGTTCCTATTGGATTTAACATACAAACAATATAAACGTCAGTTACAAATTTGAACACAAACCTAATTTCAACGACCAAACATGTACTGGCACCTGTGTTTACCGGCCAGACTTGACCATTGATGATTGAAACTCAAACGTTACCAGAGTTGCTAATGAGTTCATGCTTTACAAAAGAACACAAGCAGCAACTTCTTATGCTAACTCTATATGCAGTTTATATTTGAGACTTCAACACGGTTTATGTGGTAGCAGGTATATAACGCGAGCACACAGACCCTTATTGCGATAATTAAAGGTGAAAGGTCCTGTAAGGTAGCCACGTACTGCTTCACCAATTGTTCCCGTGTTTACTGTTTAGAATGGGTAAGACATGTTACTTTGAAGATCCACAGCTTGAAGCAAACAGACTTTACAAATACATGCAAATGAGGAATTAAAGGGTAGGATCAACTGCCGAATGATGGTCAATGCGTACACAGATAAAATACTCATTTAATCCCGTCTTTTTGGTGGTTTGTACTTCACTGCGTCGTCAGAGGGAAGACATGAAGGGGATGTTTCTCAGGTCTATCATTGGTAAGTTTAAGTTAGTATTGTATCTGTTTATAGATTGAGGAATTAAAGATATTATATAAGACTGACATCTGATAAGAGCGTGTGATGTATTAACAAAAACAACACACAAGGATATAACCAATGTCATTGTAAGACATGGGCGCATAGGGCAGTTGCCCAGGGACATCCCAATTATATGAACCCCGTGCTCTTTTCAATAAGCAGCAAGGGATCTTTTATATGCACTTTCCCACAGACAGGACATCACATACCACGGCCTTTGATGAACCAGTTGTGGAGCACTGGTTGGAACAAAAATAGCCCAAACTGCAGGTGAGTCAACTAAGAAGGATTGATCCAACGACAGACACCTTCAAAGACGGACACGCTACCGACTAAGCTACATCCTGCTCCACTTATTATATAATGAGAAATAATGCAATGTTATACATGTATGATAATAATTAACAATTGCGTCATGTTATATAATTAACAAGTGTCATTCTCTGATGAGAAATAATGCCATGTTATAATAATAATAATTAATATAATTAACAATACGGTAGTGTCATTATACAAAGAGAAATAAAGCCATCCTATATACTAGTAATAATACCATGTTAACAATAGTGTCTTGTTATATACATGTACATATTTAATACACCATGATTAAAATATTGTCAATAATCACATTCACAATGGAAGTTTTATTTCATTCTTTATTCTTTATAAATCGGGTATTCATTGTTAAATAAACTGGCTTTATTAATCAATGTTTAATAAACAAATGTTTGGTGTACAATGAACGGCATGGTTATTCATAAATAAGTAGATAATACTAGTATTCAAAATAGCCTTTATCAATGTCAAAAGTAGAACACGCCTTCAATATGTCTTTCAGAATAGGTTGAATTCCATATTCATTTTGATGGATGTTTTGTTTTAAATTATAAGTTCTCAACGAAGGATCCATGGAAACTAAATGGCATCTTCACGTCAGCAGTGGTTTCTGCTCTGGCAATCTCAGTGAAGGTTTTGGCATCTAAAATCAACAAGTATGACGGTTTCTCGGGGTTCAGACTCACGATAGGGGAAAGAATCACACCTAAAAGAAACAGAAAACTAAATATATAGCATCATTAAAATGTGGAACATAAACCAAATTATTGTCCAATTACATACAATTTTCGTTGACAAAAAATATAATTCTGCTAAATCAGAATAATCAACAACATCGTTATCCAATACAATAATGTAATTATTATCAAACCTGCTAAAGCTGCCACCTGTAATAAGCAGCCACCTGTCTTCAAAGGCCACCTTTATTTTCTCCCAAATCAGCTAATTTAGTACAGTATAACCTGTATTAAGCAGCCACCTGTATCAAGAGGTCACTTTTTATTACTCCCTTGGGTGGCTGCTTAAGACAGGCTTGACTGTATAGTACAACTAAAGTAATTGCCAAAGGGCAAAACCTGCCTTATCTGAAAAAGCAGACGGAAATCGTGGAACCAGTTGGATTATACAAT
>JAUTWP010246070.1:0-14349 GCA_033042655.1 Cyathermia naticoides | reverse complement strand
ACGTCCAATAACCGATGATAAGATAAAAATCAATGTGTTCCAGTGGCGTCGTTAAACAAAACAAACTTTAATTTTTTATTTAACTGATACATATATTCATTGGTTTTAGTTAAAATGTTTACTGTAGAATTTTGTTTAAATTATACATTTTAATGGCAACTTTTTTCTTTCTTTTTTCAGGCAGTCTGCTATTGAAAGGAGGTAAAATTAATTTTGAGATTGCTTTTTCAATAAAATGTTTACATTAGTAATTTAGTTTGCCTGTTCTTAGCCATTACCGGTATGTCATATCCAGGGCTCGAATTTAATGACGGCACCGGAGGCAATTGACACAGGTTTTGTATAAATTGTCATAGGCGAGGTGCTTCACTGGTGGTATTTTTTAGCCACTGGCAAAATAACTCATCTGTTGTTTTTATTTTTTTACAAAAGCTAAGTTTTAACAAATTTCCATCAGTTGAATCAAAATTGTCTTTCACCCAGTCAAAAATGTTCAAAATTGCAGAGGGTTAACTTACACATTCTTAAATTTGAGCCATTTTATAAATTGTCATTCTAATCTAACACATTTCCTTCAAGCATGTCGTTACCAACATACTACCAAAAATAATCTAATTTTGAGATGAATAAAAGCAGTGGGCTCTAAATTTTTAAAATTTTATGTGACTGGTGAGAGATACTGTATACATAATAATTTGATGATTGAGACTGTTTCATTGATATATGTCACTGATAAAGACATGTACAGAAAAATGTAAAAAAAAAATTGAACAGAAAATCTTTTTATCTGAAATTTTAAGGTAGTTTTCTCTGGAAAAATCCCTGTCAGGATGAGTTTGTACTCCTGAAAATCCAATTCACTGTAATAATAAATCTTAAAATTATCAGGGTTTATTTAATTCTGTTATTGGTTATTTAAACTCCTAAATATATTTATAATATTTTAATCTTAAAATACTAGTGCTAGATATTTGAATATTAATAGTAATAAACTTCTTTTTTTTCAGCATGACCAACTTGGATGAGATTCAAGACGAACTTAAAAGAATTAGACGGTGACAATGGAAAATCAATATTCCAAACAAAAAATGTTACAAACTATTAAAAGTTATTTGTAGAAAATTGACTGGGAATGTGCAATAACAAAACGCCATCTTACCAAGCATTTAAAGTGTTCAGATCACGTTGAGACGTTTCCATTGATCACTGTGTGAGTCAAGTCATATTGTTTAACATCTACATTCAGAGCCAGGCTGTTATAGAAGACACCTCTCCGTTGCACCATTTATAGTTCAATCCATCCACTGCGTTCGGGTCAGTGTGAGTGAATCACATGGTTATTTTATATTAGTCATGTTCCAGACATTTATTAAATAT
The DNA here is from genome assembly GCA_033042655.1 of Cyathermia naticoides. Lineage (NCBI taxonomy): Eukaryota > Metazoa > Mollusca > Gastropoda > Neomphalida > Neomphalidae > Cyathermia > Cyathermia naticoides. Next base: position 12,972 of record JAUTWP010246070.1, on the reverse strand, counting down.
TATCAATCAAAATTAACAATTCCATACTTAATTTGAATGTGACCAGTGTGTTTACTCGATTCAATGTGCATTATTTGATGAAATCAATAAGATGGCCAAAGGAATATTTGAAAGCAGAGTTCACTGGATCCCTCAAAAATTCATTCCATTATGTTTTATAGATGTTTATTATTAGTGTGATTGGTGGTCATGCAGACATTTTGAACAGAATTGTTCCACATTAATATCATGTTTCATTGACTTATTATAAAGTGGTGTATATTTATCAGCACTTATTTTTGTTGATGGTGTGAATGAATATAGCTGATTCAGTTCATGTAACATTTGAAAATTTGTGACTTTTAAAGAGACTAGAAATATATTTTCAGGTATTAACTGATGTGTCAAAATACATAAATCTTGGTTGGCTACATCGCTTATTCACTTACCAATTTGAAAATGTGCGTGCTCAAACTCTACCATGTATGATAATCGAGAATAAAAACCCAACTCTTAAGTCAGTTTTTGAAAAGTTTGCTTAATCGAATGTTTATTTTTTTATTAAGGAAAACATAATTTGCAGAAAGTTCATGATTTTATATACTTTCCATAATCATAATCCTTGAAAGGAATTAAAACAACCAAAAAAATAAATTTCTAGTAATTTTAATAATTGATGTCAAAGTATATTTTGATTAAAATGTAGTTGAACTTGGTTTAACCGGCACCTCTATACAACAGCCACATTAAAACACCCCAAAATACATTTCTTTATTTGATCTCTTATATAATGGTCACCTGTCCATAACGGCCACATTAAAACGCCCCCAAAACACCTTTCTTTGACCTCTATATAATGGCCACGTCACATTTCTTTCTTTATTTGACCTATCTATAATGGTAACTGGCTACTTTGTGTGGTTTAACATTGAGTGGTTGTTGTATACAAATTTGACTGTACATTATTTTTTCTAATGTTATTTATTAAACGTGTAGCTGAACATTGTACATTATTAATATATGGTGCTTTATATGCATAACATCTGTGCTTAGAATATGCAATAATAAAAATATTAATGTTAGCTTGAATGCTTCTGCTCTTTTATTGATATTTGGTGATACATGTAGTGTTAATTTAGAACAAACATTTTTATGCCAATGGGATCAAACCAAATTTTTTTTATTATTTGATAAGAAACATGTTATATATAGCATGTTATAAATGTCATACGGTGCCAATCGATTTTAATATTGTTTGAAATATTTTAGGATATTACAATATTATTAAAATTTCATTTATGTTACAAAGTTGTAATGGACCACTTACTGTATTTTTATTGCAAGACCATGATGTAAATTGTGTCCTGATCAAAATTACATATACAGCACCGCAGATTTGTGTAGACAATATTTATTTAATGTAACTATCCCATTGCTTATCAGCAGCTATCAAGTTACAGAGTATCTGTGACGCATAGATTAATGAAACATTATTATGCACCTATAGATGAAAAAGCACAAACCATGGCTTTTGATATACCAGGTTGAAAGGAAAAATAATCCAATAAGTTCAATTCAATGGCTTGTGGCTGCATTCATCATCTCCAATATTGACAGTGAGTCAATTCCTTTAGAATAATGTATGATGACGGTGTGTGTATGGGGAGGAGGTAATTAAATTTTAAAAAAGCTATTTTTTTAGATTTGCTGCTCGCCTATTATGTGCTTGTACAAACTGCACGAATAAACAGCATATTTTAATTATCATTAGAATGTGATTGTGAATGCTTAAATATTTATTTTCAGTGAATGCACAACTCTTCAAATCTTAAAATGTTTCTTTAGCAAACTACAAGGATATTCAAACAAAATGATACATAAGACGTATACATATTATAATGATTTGAACAAACAAAATAAATTTGGCATCTTTTAATACAAAAGAAAGTAAATACAAAAAAATGTATAGCAATATAAATATATCAAACAAAATTTCATAGTATTGCAATTTCACACATGATCTTTAAGCCAAATAAATCCATTTCCAAATTGGATGAAGATGTATTGTTATTTTTGATGTTTATGTTTTACAATATTGTAATTGGTCATCAGTTTAACAAGAAGTGAGATGAGAGAGGTATAAAAAGAAAGAAAGAAGTATGATTTTCAGTCATTAAAACTTGCCCATTCAGTGATTTTTTTACATCTTGTCTCAAACAGCACTCCTCTCTGTACCAAAAATCTTTTTAAATTATTATTTCACTGGAAAAATATCTAAATCCAACTTGTATGTGCCTCAAGCTTATGATATAATTTATTATAAATCTTTTGGGTAGTTAAGTAATTGAGCAACATTAAAGTATGTGAAATATAATTTTAAATGATAGGCTATTGTTGAACAGCTCCTTAACAACCTATATGATGACAACTTTAATTAACAAACAGTAAAATACTGTCACATGTGAACCTGACATCTTAATATTTTATGAATCACATTGTAAGTTGAGACAATAATATTGTTGAGAAGCGTTTCTCTAGTCCGACCGATTGGGTTTCCAAAAATACACAAAATTTACCACAAATTGAAGTCAAATGAAATTACTGGTAATTACACAATTTAGAAAATAAGAAACTTGCTGGCAACACATGGCCTACCTGGTAATTTTATTTTAACACCATGACTTTAATAATAATAATGTAGCCTACATTGTACTATTTTATCACATACATAATTATGCTCTTGGTTATCAGTTTTTCTGCACTGGTTGAAATGGAATGTTTTTATTTACATATCCAAATGGGATTTATCCTGCCTCATAAAAGTTACTCTTTCATTCAATTAAGTCTCAAGCATACTGTCATGAGCACACAGCTCAGTTGTCCTGATCCTTCTGTCCAGGACTGATATTAATGACATAAAAAGAGGAAACCTGCTGCTGCCACATCTAATCGGTAACCTTATTGATAAACTAGGGTTATTTTATATGCACTTCCCCAAAGAGATAGCAAAAACTTAATCTAAATTAAATCACATTGTCAGTCATTGAAAGGAAAGTTTAAAAATTATGTAGCCTGCTTTTCTTTTAAACCCATGAAACCATTTACAATGTTTGATACCCATGTTTAACAAAAACACTTCATAGATTAGGCTCAATAAGTAAAGTATAGAAAACCTTTTTAAACCAGACACCCCAGTAAAATATCCAGTTTTCAGAGATTAGATTTACACTAAATGGACACATTGGAACAGCAATGTCTTGACAGTCCACTGTACAGTGTCTAAACCAGCGTCTGTCTAATCCAGATTTTTGTGTAAACCAGCACCATTTCAAAGTCCCATCCAGCCACCTAACACTGGATAACATCTGTCTAAACCAGCATCTGTCTAATCCAGCATATTTTGTTGGTCCCAACTGGATCTGGTTTAGACAGTCCACTGTATATATTTTATGAATAGTTTTAGTTTTAAGATTAACTATTTGTGTAAAACAAACTAACAGGTGCACCGCTGCAGTATTGATCAGTTAGGAAAACACTTTATGCTGTCGCATGCAGCTTAATGAGGCTTTCAATCTTTCCCAGTTCAATACTCCCATTGATCAACCAGTGAAACACAAACTTCCTCAAGGCTTTGTGTAGATTCTACATTAAAGTAACATGAATTACCTGCTCACAATACATAAAAGGCATGTTTATATTTTAGCATTGACAAGTAGTCTAAGTTTAGATTTATTTTACAGTTTCCCAGTTGATAAAGTTTGTTTTATTTAACAATGCCACTAAAGCTCATTAATTCCTTATTAATCATTGGCTATTGGATGTCAAACATATTAATATAGTCATTTTGACAGTGTTTCTTTTAGATGAAACTCACTGCCGCTACATATGCCACTTTTTTTATAAGCAGTATGGGCTTTTTAAACACTCTTTTCAACACAGGACAGCACCTACCGTGGCTTTTGATGAACCACTGGATGCAACAGAGAATAGCTTAAACTGCAAATGGGTCCACTGACAATTACTATCTTCTATTCCAACTAGTGGTCCATAACTGGTTTATCAAAGGTTGTTGTATGTGCTGTCCTGTCTGTGGGAAAGTGCATATAAAAGATCCCTTGCTGCTTATCAGAGAGTAGCCTATGTGGCAGCAGCGGGTTTCCACTAAAGAAGTGTGCCAGAATGATAGCTGATGATAAGATAAAATCAATGTGCTCAAGTGGCATCATTAAATAAAACAAACTTTACCTTAGTCCTTGCTAAAATACAGTTCATGTTGACAAATGTAATAATTTCTAAATTTAAAGCATATGGAATGGAACTTCTTTTAACATGCTTACATCACTAAGTGTTCAAGCACGCCTCTCGTGGGCACAAACTCTGATATAGTCAGAGATTTTGTCCAAGACAGGGAGGGGGAGATAAAAATGAGCTATGGATTTACAATTTACAAATTAGCAGAGTAGCACATGTACGGATAATAAACTAAGAATTTGAATGCTAGTCAGAAAGATTGAAACTTGGTTTGAGCAAATGGACAATCACATATCTAAATACCATGTTAATAAATGATACACAGTGTCATACAATCAAAACAATAATGATGATGTTAAAATGATGTGATTGTGAAAACTAATCTTATACTGGCAGTGACTAGGTAAAATGTCTGAACCCATTTTATGAATACTATCTGGCTGAATTTAAATAAAGGAAAAAAGAACAATCATATAAATCACCGAGATTTAAAAAATAAAACAAAAAAATAAAGATATTTTTGCAAAAAATGTCTAATCAACTAGGAAATGTCAAAAAAACACACACAAAACATACACAATATTTCATAACACATAATGCCCATCAAAAGTTTGGTACAATTGGTAATACGATTATACATTCTCATTTTGGAAGTGTCCTGCCGTTTCGAAACGTGGTGGACTAGATGTGATTAAACACAATACACAAAGTATAACTTGAAGATAGAAAATATCAATCATACACAAATGAGAGATTGTCAATTCTGTCACAATATTACAACAAATCCTTTTTTTAATCTATAAATGATTACAATAAGTTTACCATCTTGACTAGATAGATGAAATAAAACTAAAAAACATCAATAAATCTGATTATGTCAACTGCTATACAAAACAAAGACATTAAGACAAATGTGACCCCAGCCGAACAAATTGATTTCAGATTTGGCGTGAGAGCCATTCAAAACCGAAAATGATGTATAATAGTGATTTGTGGATTTTTATAGAAATGCAATTTTCTGGATATTTTAAGGAATAGACTAATAAAATGTATTTTAACGCAATTTACATGATCTTCACATATCCATGTCTTATAGAAATAGCTCAAATTCAATCAATAAGCAGTCACCACTTTCATGATATTTGCATAATAATGGGCATCAGCTGCCACTCTGCCTATGCTCATTGGGTGAGTGCAATTATGCATGCACATTTCCGCAACTAGCATCAAAACACCATTTTTTCCAGGTTAGATCGAATATTAATAAAATCTTAACGATGTTTGATGAATTAGTACATGTGTTAAATGGCCCATTGGCGTCAATATAAAAGTGTGCATTTGTCAAACGACGCTGAAAGTGACACTGACAGTGACTTGACCAAATGGCGATAAACGAAACAATTTTTATTTATTTCGTAACTTTGATATTTTAGTTTTGCAGTTGCAGCTTTTTATTTCTAGTGTGCATTTATTTAATTAAGAATCATATACTAAGTCTGTATGTTGCATGACCATATATCAGTAGTTTAGGCTACGTCTTCAGTATTAATAAACCGTGGAAGTGATAAACAGTCATTTTTTCGATTTTACTGCGTACTATGAACAATGTGTTATTAGGGTTATAAATTTGTCAATTTTTAAGAAAACATATTTACTTCCACAATGTAATTACACCATAACATACATGGTGTGTGCCAAATTTCAGTCCCCTACATACACTATATCCATATTTACCAAGCAGAGGGAATATCGGTATGCAAATCTTTAACGGCCGTTTTCTCCATTTTTACCCCTATCGTATACAAAGTGGGATAACTTCGCCAATATTTGGAATCACAGCTTAATGTTTGGAGTTCTGTAAAGCAGGATGGATCTCCTTTCAAAAAAGGTAAAACAAATTCGAATCCAAATCGCCTGACTTATCTCTGGTTTGGTCGGCCGGGGACACAAACATAAAAGTAAACAAAAACATTGCATCAAAATCAGTTACCTTGCAATGTAGGTCAGTGTTGTCAACATAAAAATAAACAATAAGTATCACATGACAGTCTTAAATACCATCTTCCAAACTGAGATTATTTCAAAGTGTTAAATGTTTATGACTAAGGAATGTTTGGATTTCAAAATATACCTGTTTGAAACAAACTAAAGTATCATTGTTATGCACATGTAACTTAAGTAATCAAAGCACTAAGGAAAAACAACAAAATGTCGGTCTATTGGATATGACCACTTGAAAAAGATCAATAAAATGGACCATATGGCGTAAAGCGAGGGTTCACTCGGGGTATAGGCCGACAGTGAACATAACTTCTATCTTCGTAAGGCTGCCATGCATTTTCAAAATAGTTTGTTCTTCTCACTGGGCCACCATAAAGAGCCTCAAACTTATTCTGATCATAACCACTACCATTCGAACAACCAGTGCCAAGATCTGAATTCTGCAAGCTACTCAGAAAGTTGTTACAATTTTCTAGTGCTGAACTAACACGATTGAACATTACTGGAGTAGCTTGGATGTTGGTGTGTGTTGGTCCGTGATGAAACAATTCCTGGTTTTGACATGAAGCTGAATTTGCCACGTTAAGCTTTCTTTTTCTCTTGCCTTTCTTCTTACCTTTGCCAAAAGCTGGACTTTTCTTTTGAGCCGTTATGTTTTTGCCAAAAGCTGGACTTTTCTTTTGAGCCGTTACGTTTTTGACAGAAGCTGGACTTTTCTTTTGAGCCGTTACATTTTTGACAGAAGCTGGACTTTTCTTTTGAGCCATTACGTTTTTGACAGAAGCTGGACTTTTCTTTTGAGCCGTTACGTTTTTGACAGAAGCTGGACTTTTCTTTTGAGCCGTTACGTTTTTGACAGAAGCTGGAATTTTCTTTTGAGCCGTTACATTTTTGACAGAAGCTGGACTTTTCTTTTGAGCCGTTACGTTTTTGACATGAACTTGATGAAGCACTTTCCCCAATATGTTTTGTACCGGTGAAACTTTTTTTGTTGCAAACATATTTTCTGTTGGAGATAATTTACCCGTGGGAGACATCTTCGACTGAGCAAACAACTGTTTAATATTGCTTGGTAGCGGCACATTCCAAGCCTCTGACAGATGAGTGAGAATGAGATTTGAAATTCTACGATGAGCTGTCATGTCCCAGTGTACGCCATCCTCGGCACGGCGATGTATTTGATTCTGAAGGTGGTAGTGAATATCTATCACGTCAAACCCAAACTCGACAATGTGGCTACAAGTAAGGAAATTGGCCTCCAAGATTTCTATGCTGACAGTAGACCTAAGAAAATCTGCCTCTGGTACAAGCACACCACCTTTGGCATCCTTAGAAACTGGCATAGCAGAGTTCCACAGAACTGTGCAGCTGTTCGGGAGAATCTCTTTGAGGCGGCTACACAATTTAATAATATTCTTTCTGAACTCTGCAACACTGGCAGCACCACGACCATACCTAGAAAAAACAAACATGGTAACTTTAGTACTGTCCAGTTTTTATTATTTTATATACCTCAATGAATGACCATACCTAGAAAAAACAAACATGGTTACTTTAGTACTGTCCAGTTTTTATTATTTTATATAATATACCTCAATGAATGACCATACCTAGAAAAAACAAACATGGTTACTTCATTACTGGCCAGTTTCTATTTTATAAATTATATGCATTAATAATGAATGATGACCAATAAATGATTTTTATTTGTTCTGGGGTGTAGTTTAAAACAACAAATTCAATTAATTACTATTTTCTATTACAACTTAATCATCAATGGCTATGGTATGTGTTGTCATTTCTGTCCATAATTTTTTTTTATTGGAAAGTATGTGGCAGCAGCAGGTTTTTTCTAAATATCTGTCAGAATTACAATGCGTTTGATGTCCAATAGCCAATGATTAAAAAGAGATCAATGTTCTCTACTGGCATGGTTAAATAAAACAAACTTTATTCATTTAATTTTTATGGAAGCAGTCATTGTTGTTTGCAAGATCCCTGTCCCCTCTTTTAATTCATGTATGGAAATCTCACCAAAACTAAGTTATATATGTATTCCTATTTCCAGCAGTACATTTCTTTTAGCTTTCTATTTCAGAAAACAAATAATTCTGTAACATTTTTATCATCCATTAAAGTATTTTGTAGGAGATATCACTGGGACTATAATTTGAGATATCTCGTGCATTTTTCTTTCTTGAATAATTAAATTTACGTCATCATCATTACAGTTTAAAGGCATCTGATTTGTCCAACCTTAGTAACAATGACGTTGTCAGGGAAGTACTCTTACATCTGGCTAACTTTATGACGTCATTTTGTTTCTTGACAGGCTTTTGTAACATTCAATAAGTTTCAAAAGAATTTGCAGTGAATAAGCCATACTGACAAATGCCTAAATTTTCTAAAACATGACCTAAAATACTGTAAAATGTGGCTGATATCACAGAAATGTGGTTAAAGAAATTTCAACTGAATTAGTCAGTGGCTGACATTTTTTCTCCTAGTGCAGACCCTGCTATTATATGCCATTATACCTGGTTACATCCCAGAGACAGGAATTCAAAATGAGAACGTCAGGCTGAGGATCTTTGGCAAGTTCTTTGAGAATGGTCTCAACATAGGCATTATAGCAGCGGGTGATGAAGTAGTACTTGATCCAGTGGTGGTCTGTCTTGTACTCGCGCACCTCACGGAAATTCACACCATTGGTCATCTCCCCCTTCACACCGCCAGCTATGAGTTCATCTTTCTCAAACGTCAATTCTCCCTACAAGAAACATGAGAGAAGTTTAAATATCCTCCATACAAGAAACACAAGTGAAAGTAAAGTTTGTTTTGTTTAACGACGCCACTGGAGCACATTGATTTTTATCTTATCATCGGTTATTGGACATCAAACATGGTAATTTTGATTTATTTCCTGCCATATAGGCTACTCTTTTTGATAAGCAGCTAGGGATCTTGTTGAAACGGAAAATAGCCCAAACCAGATGGTTTCACTGAGAAGGATCGATCCGACGACCGACCGCTTCAAAGGCGGGCACACTATCGACAGAGCTACATCCAGCTACCTGGTAAATCTACTTAACTCTGATACGAGTGAGTATGAGTCGGTAATTGCTGTTTAGATTCTCCGTCATGGACAATTTGGTACCAAATCAACCCATCTGTCCATTATCTATGTTAGTGAACGTAGTGGAATAATCTAAAACATTTTAATAGTAATGCATTACAATACATAGACAGTGCTCTAAACCAGATTCACTTGGGACAAACGAAACACTGCTGGTTTAGACATAGTGCCAGTATAGACAGATTTCAATCAGTTATAGAGCTGGATAGAACTTTAAAATTATGTTAGTTTAGACAGAAATTTATGAACAAACTGTCTAAATAAAGTTTGTACACTAGTATGCTAGTTTAGACAGAGTGCCAGTATAGACATATTTCAACCAGAGTTGGATGGACATTTGGATCAGACAAATGTTGATGAAGACGGATTCCAATTTATTTAAAATATTAATATATTTATGTAGTGCAGTTTCATTATGAACAAACTGTCTAAATAAAGTTTGTTTTGTTTAACGACGCCACTAGAGCACATTGATTTGTATCTTATCATCGGCTTTTGAACGTCATATGTATGGTAATTTTGACACATTTCTTTCAGAGAGATAAAATCAATGTACTCTAGTGACGTTGTTAAATAAAACAAAACTTTAAAAAAAACTTTAACTATCCTAAATGTATAAATTCTCATGAAATATAAACATTTGAAAATCATCATTACCTCTGCATCTTGTCTTTCCTTCATGGGAAATATAAACATTTAAAAATCATCATTACCTCTGCATCTTGTCTTTCCTTCATGGGGTATCTCTCTCCGTCAGGTGACGTTAACCGGAAATCAAACGACTGGCCCATCGGTCTGTAGTTTACACCGGGAGAAACAGGCGGACCATCGAACAAAGTCCGGTCTTCTGTTTTTGAAAAACACTCCTCCTCATTCTCCTTGCAGGATGAGGATCTTTCCTTGGGAACTACTAAAACTCGGACGTTGCCAAGTCTCTGGAGAATGTCCCTTGGTAACAGCTCCATAGGAAAATACACACCTCTTTGAGAAGGATCCTGCGTTTCCATCACCAAAGAAATGGCGATAAAGTTTTTGTTCTAACAGTTATCTTTTCTTGCAGAATTCTTCTATCTGAAAGAATAAATATATTTTAAGCAATCTTTTATATCCAATTTCACAAAGACAGGACAGCACATGCCACTGGTTGGAACGGAAAATAGCTCAAACTGCAGCTGGGTCCACTGAGAAGGATCGATCCGACGACCGACAGTTTCAAATGGGAACACATTATCGACTGAGCTACATCCCGCTCCATTTTAATATGAAAACATTGTTTAAATTTCTTTTCCCAAAGACCTGAAATAAATTGTTGGTTTCTGATGTTTTCTGCTATTAAAATTAGGTATAGCAGATTTTCTACAGCAAAACCAAGAGAAAACATAACCAAAAATAAAAATAATAAAAACAAACAAGCAACAACAGCAGCAGCAGGAGTAGCAGCAGCAGCAGCAGCAACAACAACAACAACATAAAAAATCGTCTGCTACTGCCCTCTGTAATTACGTCCCTTTAAAGATGGCGTTTACATCAGAATACATTTTCTAAAGAAGTAGACTTGGTGTAAAATACAGCTAGCCAATATCCTCTACTGTCAACAATCAATGTACTAATACGGTGGACGCTGTCTAAACCAGCATCTGTCTAATCCAGATTTCGATCTAAACCAGCATCTGTCTTATTCAGATTTCTGTATAAACCAGCATTTGTCTAATGCAGATTTCTGTGTAAAAGAGCATTTGTCTAATACAGATTTCTGTGTAAAACAGCATTTGTCTAATCCAGATTTCTGAGTAAACCAGAATTTGCCTAATCCAGAGTTATGTGTAAACCAGAATTCGCCTAATCAAGATTTATGTGTAAACCAGTATTTGTCTAATCCAGATTTCTGTATAAACAAGCATTTGTCTAATCCAGATCTCTATGTAAACCAGAATTTGTCTAATCCAGATTTCTGATTAAACCAGCATGAGTTCAATGTCCTGTCCAGCTCCATAACTATGGATGAAATCTGTCTATACCAGCATTATCTCTTAACTGGCATATTGTATTGGTTCCAAGAGAATCTGGTTTAAACAAGAGTCCATTGTAAACAATATGTTCGACAGGTGTTTGACATTTTGTTACAATTCCATGATTGCCGTTTCAGAATCACACTTTTTCTCCAGTGTTTAGCAAGTGTATAAGAAAAAAGGTTTGTTTTTGTTTAACGACGCCACTAGAGCACATACAAATCAAACTTTACTTTATCCATTATAGGTTAAATTCCATTAAAGCTCCATACTAATATATTCCATTCCAACCAGTGGTCCACAACTGATTCCTCAAGGTCCATGGTATGTGATATCCTGTTTGGTGATCAGTGCATACAAGAAACCTTGCTGCTTACGGAAAGAATAGCCTATTTGACGGTTGCAGGTTTTCTCTGGAAGTGAGTTAGAATGATACCATGTTTGGTGTCCAATAGCCGATGATTAAAAAGTATCAATGTGCTCTAGTGGGGTCGTTAAATAAATAAACATATGACGTCATGAACTCGTCCATCGTAATGCAATGATGAAATCACCTCCATTTGAAAATGTATTTTACATATTTTTAAATCAAACGGGTATACCGTGAAAAAAACTCCATTCCAAGAAAATATCTTACACATTTCCTTTAAATTCCATTTTGTCGCCATGAGGAAACAAAAAATATTTTACAAATTTCATTAAATTTCCATCTTAATTCATTGAAGAAATTAGCAGATTATTTACAATTTTGTTTCAATCCCATGAAATCACAGTGCAATCTCCTTAAGATTCCATTTTAACGACATGATTTAATAAATAAAAAAATCTTACAAATTCCTTTAAACGTCCATGATCTCGTCAACATAAAATAATATCGTCTGCTGAGTATGAAATCATCTGCAGCAGAAGCAGAACCAAACACAAATCCAACCTGATAATGTCACCAAACCATCAGAATTCCTAGCGTTCAAATAATAGATGAGCAGTCAAAGTACCTGAACATTATCCCGCATCCATCCCACGGGAGCGCGTGCTCGATGATGTCGTCAAACAATTGACCAATAGAAAGCAATCAATGGCAGGACGTCCCGTGCATTGCGCGCGCTACATCGCCCGTTGTCAACCACTGACGACAGATCTTTTGTGGTCCAACAAACCCTTACCGTGTCCAATCGATGTTCCAGGTATGGCGATATGGTTATAAATAATTGCTTCTGCGTTATGAAGACAATTATAGATTCCGCATTCCACTGCAGCAAGTTCGATCAATTTTCCACCAGGGTATTTAGGAATTGATGTACGAGACCAACAACACTGCTAAATGTCCTAATTAACAAATGTGTGGAGGTTAGGTTGGAGTAAGGTCATGGTTAATTTCTCACCAATCCACATCTTTTATACTCCATATTCTCGAATAGGAAGGAAATATTTCTAAAGGAAAGACAATACAATTGCTAAATGTTCTAATTAACAAATGTGTGGAGGTTAGGTTGGAGTAAGGTCATGGGTAATTTCTCCTCAATCCACATCTTTTATACTCCATATTCTCGAATAGGAAGGAAATATTTCTAAAGGAAAGACAATACAATTGCTAAA
>JAUTWP010245959.1:0-14351 GCA_033042655.1 Cyathermia naticoides | reverse complement strand
TCCAGATTAGACAAATGCTGGTTTACACAGAAATCCAGATTAGACAAATGCTGGTTTACACAGAAATCCAGATTAGATAAATGCTGGTTTACACAGGAATTCAGATTAGACAAATGCTGGTTTAGACAGTCCACTGTATTATTTTTCTCCAAACTCAAAAAAAAAATTCTCTTGACATTCCTAAATTTTAGTGATAAAATAACCATTCTGTTAATATTATTATTAGGTTTGACTAAAAAATATATTGCCAGGTTTAAATGCTAAATACTGTTATTTAAAATGATCTCATCTTTGCTTTTTTTTTGCATTAATGTGTTAATGTGGCTAGAAGATGCTAATGGACTTTTTCTTTTTATAAAATTTTAGACATACATCAGAGATATAAAAAAAAAACCAGTACCATTTACACTGCTTGAATGAATGCCATACAATAATCATAATTGACACCCACTTATCAGTGAAGGAAGTTGTTCCCAGTTTTCTCCTGTAAACACCTGCTCTGTAAAAAAAGTAAAAAAAGTGTTATCATCTGCCGCCTAATCATTGTTATCCTATATCAAGCAAGATCTTGATAGAATTTCTCAATTACCGAGGTGAGGAGCTCCTAAGCCCAATGATCATGCAAATGCTGTTTATACAGAATTGAAATGGTTAATTATATCCAAATTTTTTTTATAATAAAACAATCAGTCTATGGCTGTTATTTGCTGAAAGGATAATAAAAACTCAGATATTCTTGTTAAAAGTTTGGTTGTATTAGTGATTGGATAATAATAATTGGTTTATTATTAAAAGTTTGGTTGTATTAGTAATTTGAATAATAATAATAATAAGTGGTTTATTATTAAAAGTTTGGTTGTATTAATGATTTGAATAATAATATAATAATTGGTTTATTATTAAAAGTTTGGTTGTATTAGTGATTTGAATAATATAATAATTGGTTTATTATTAAAAGTTTGGTTGTATTAATGATTTGAATAATATAATAATTGTTTTATTATTAAAAGTTTGGTTGTATTAATGATTTGAATAATAATATAATAATTGTTTTATTATTAAAAGTTTGGTTGTATTAGTGATTTGGATAATAATATAATAATTGTTTTATTATTAAAAGTTTGGTTGTATTAATGATTTGGATAATAATATAATAATTGTTTTATTATTAAAAGTTTGGTTGTATTAATGATTTGGATAATATAATAAGTAGTTATTACTATTATTAAGTTTGGTTGTATTTATGATTTGAAATTTAATAATAATAATTGGTTTATTATTAAAAGTTTGGTTGTATTAGTAATTGGAATAATAATAATTTGTTTATTATTAAATGTTTGGTTGTATTAGTGAATGGATAATAATAATTTGTTTATTATTAAAAGTTTGGTTGTACATGTATTAGTGATTTGAATAATAATTTATCCTACCATCACTGTTTTCATTGGTCAGATATGATGACTAGATAAACATCTATATTTTTGGTCATTGACCAAAAATATAGTTTTTTGAGTCGGAACTACTTTGAACTAGATCTAACCAGTAAAGGAATTTGACCGTATAACATAAACATACGAAACGATGCTGTTAAAAATATAATAACAATAAATAACTAATAATGACATTTATTTTTCATTATTATTATTATTTGAATAAATGTGTGGTGTTTATATAATTAGAAATAATTAAAAAAAGTTAAAACCTGCAAAAATTCTCTGACAAAGAATGAAAGATGGCTGTCAAAGGTATTAAACTTGCACCAAAAACGATTCACAAACCATAGTACAAGAAAAACACTAACGTCCGAAACATCGTATCAACAACGTTCCATAAACTGACGTCATACAATTTATTAGATTTTCAAGTACAATGCACAAGTTATCTCGCTGGTGAACACAGTTTCACGTCATGACGTCACACGACACTCGTCTGATGGTAATTTAGGTTTTCCTTTTGAAAACACAATTCAGTCTTTGCAGAAGAAACTTTAATTATTAAAACTCTAACATCCATGTTAGTAACACCGTGAGTAGTGAAAACATTTTACATTAAAGTGTTAAATGTCTTAAAACAAGTACACAACAAAACTTTCCGTTTTCCCTTCGGATGACGTTTCGAACGGTGTTTGCAAACTCCAGCAACTTTATTATGGTTATCGATATTTCGTTAAATATACTTGTATATGGATTTTTTAAAGTCAATTTTATTTACTAATTGTTGATTCCGATTTTTAAAGGCCATTTCAAATACATGTACTATTTTCATCCAAAAGTAAGAAATAAATCGTTGTCATTTAAGAACTACTTCCTTTTGGTTTGTAGATAGCAGGTGACAAGGTTCAAAGCCACATTGCAATCAATATGCAAGGCCATTCTACCAACGAAAAAGGTGAAAGTTTGTGAAATAATTAATTTAATGTTTCTTGTTAAGTATGATTGTAGGATAAATGGAATAACTAGTTACTGCCTTAAGATATCGTATTTATCCTGCACAGGTCGAATGAAGAATGTAGCTCGGCAAGTCTTGCGACATTCTTCATTCTAACCTTCGCCGGTTACATACAATATTTTAAGGCAGTAACTAGTTATTTCCTATATAATAAGTGTTTTATTATTAAAAGTTTGGTTGTATTAGTGGTTTGAATAATAATAGTTGGTTTATTATTAAAAGTTTGGTTATACAGTAAAATCTCTCTAAACCGGACACCCACAGGACCAAGTAAAACTAAAATGTCCAGTTACCAGAGGTTTCCAGTTTTCAGAGGTTAGATAAATTTACACTAAATGGACACATTGGGACCGAATTGTTTGTCTGGTTTTGACATGATTCTGGTTTATTGGAGGTCCGGTCCACTGTATTGGTGATTTGAATAATAATAACATGTATGTTTATCTGTATTGGTAAACCAATTTTCAGTTTGGACTATTTTCCGTTCCAGACAGGAGGCCATAACTGGTTCATCAAAGGTTGTGGTATGTGCTGAAGCATTTATATTGGTAGTTTGGATAATTTTACCTGGTAAGTTTGGCTGTATTAGCTAGTAATAATGCTGGTATATTGTAAGTGTGTTGGGAGTGGGATGTAACTCAGTCAGTAGCATGCCCGCCTTTGAAGTGGTCGGTTGTCAGATCGATCCTTCTCAGTGGTCTATTTTCCATTCCAAGCAGTGCTCCACAGCTGGTTCATCAAAGGCTGTGGTATGTGCTGTCCTGTGTAGGACAATGCATATAAAAGAGCCCTTGCTGCTATTGAAAAGAGTAGCATATGTGGCAGCGGCAGATTTCCTCTAAAAGAAATGTCAAAATGACCATAAAAATTATGTATGACATCCAATACCTGTTGATAAGATAAAAATCAATGTACTCCAGTGGCATCGTTAAACAAAACAAACTTTACTTTTGTATTAGTAATAATAACTGATAGGCTGTGTTGACCTTCAGTAGATAGATCTTAATTAACATCTGCAAGGAGTGAGTGGATCTATGTTTGGTGTTATTGGAAACACTTAAGGAGGCTGTGGTCGGACCTGGCATGTGATGGATGTGAGTTCTGGCAGGTCATTGCACAGTTTTGTGGATTCTGTGTATTTCTTCATGCATGATAACATCTTCATTGTCAGATTGGTGCTTAGACATTTCTAGTCGAGTTGAAGTGCAAT
Organism: Cyathermia naticoides; assembly: GCA_033042655.1. Classification (NCBI taxonomy): domain Eukaryota; kingdom Metazoa; phylum Mollusca; class Gastropoda; order Neomphalida; family Neomphalidae; genus Cyathermia; species Cyathermia naticoides. Next base: position 10,693 of record JAUTWP010245959.1, on the reverse strand, counting down.
TTGTAAGTGTCCGAGTCTTCTACTATTATTCCTGATGAGGCAGATTTGAAGGAACAATAATATTAATGACATGGAATAAACATTCTGGAGCAAATCTAATTGAAGGAACAGGTTTTTTCCTGAATAAAAGAAAATTTTGGTTTGTTTAACAACACCACTGGAGCACATTGATTTTTATCTTATCATCGGCTATTGGCCGTCATTCATATGGTAATTTTGACACATTTCTTTTAGAGGAAACCTGCTGCCTCCACATAAACTACTCTTTCCGATAAGCAGCAAGCTATATATTTTATATGCACTTTCCAACAGATATTTTTCCTGAATAAGAATATTGTTGAAATCTGCAAAACATCATTAATTATAATTTCTATTATGGTATTTTCTTTACTTGTTATTTTATTTATATTGATTATTATTTCTCTTTTTAATTAATTATTTATTATTTTATTTTTTTATTATTATATTATTGGTCCCATTCCAATGAGTGTACCACAACTCATTCATCAAAGGCTGTGGTATGTAGTATCCTGTCAGTGTGAAAGTGCATAATTGTAAAATACACCTCGCTGTTTATTGAAAATAGTAGCCTGAAGACACTGAGTTGGAATACGATATGTTTGACACTTATAGTCATGGATTAAATGTTGTGCTGAGGTGTCATTAAACAACAGAGTGGAATGTGGCTAAATTGATAGCGTGTCCACCTGTGAAGTGGTCGGTTATCAGATCGATCCTTTTCAAAGGACCCATCTGTAGTTTGGTTTCCATTTCAACCAGTTGTCCACAATTTGTTCATCAAAGTCCATTGTATGTTGTGTCCTGTCTGTGGGAAAGTGCTTATAAAAGACCCCCTGCTGTTATGAGAAAGAGTAGCCCATGTGGTAGGAGCAGGTTTTCTCTTAAAAAAATGGGTGAAAATTGCCATATATGTATGAGTATGACGTCCAATAGCCAATGATAAGGTAAAAATCAATGTGCTCCAGTGGCGTTGTTAAATAAAACAAACTTTACTTTTACAATAGCATATGATAAAGATGAAAATCAATGTGCTCCAGTGGCGTTGTTAAATAAAACAAACTTTACTTTACTTAATTATCCATGGATTAAATGTTTTGCTGAGGTGTCATTAAACAACATTACTTAACATTCTTGGTTGTTTTAATGCATTATTATTTTTCTTGTTTATGTATTCTCAAACAAGTGCTCCACAACTGGACAAAGGTTGTGGTATAAGGTTGTGGTATAAGTTATTCTGTATGTGGGATGATGAATGTAAAACATCCCTTGCTACTAATGGGAAAATGTAGCAGGCTTCTCCTGAAACTGTCAGAATGACCATACATTAGACATCCAATAGCCAATGATTAAACAGTCATTGTGCTCTGGTGTCATCGTTAAATATAACACTTTTTTTCCAGTCTGCTATTTCCCCGGCTTTGAAACAGTATAGTACATAAAACAATTGATAATTGTTGCTAACGTCCTCTTTAAAATGCTATCTTTGATTTGGTAATATCCATCAATTACTGCAAATATCAGATGATGGGAATGTCATTTCTATTTGTGTTGTCAACTGTCTGAGCTTGTCCTTGATCTATGCCACGTAGGTTACACTTGATCTGTACTTAGTTAAACACATTCTCAAGACCTGAACGACTAATTGCTTTTAATCATTAATAATTACATTTCAGCCATGCTGTGATCATTTACAACCTCATCTTAACTGATCTAGCCGTGGCAACCAAGGTTTCATTAATAACTCCATCAAATTAGCCATAACCACTCCCATCACCACCATCCCAATAGTACATGCAGCCAGTCAATAGGACATGCTGCCTGTCAACAGTACATTTACAATCTGTTTAATGGGATGAGAAATACAGTGGACTCTGTCTAAACCAGATTCACTTGGGACCAAGGAATATGCCAGTTTAGACAGTGCAAGTAATGGCAGATTTTATCCAGAGTTATGGTATGTAGATAAATGAAATCATACTGGTTTACACAGAAATCTGGATTAGACAAATGCCAGGTTACACAGAGTCCACTGTAAAAGTAATTTGTTTTATTTAACAGCGTCACTAGAGAACATTGATTTATATCTTATTGGACGTCAAACAAATGATCATTCTGACACATTTCTTTAAAGGAAACCCGTTACTACCACATAAGTTAATCTTTTCAATAAGCAGTAAGGGATCTTTTATATTCACTTTCCCACAGACAGGACACAACATACCATGTCTTTTGATGAACCAGTTGTGGACCACTGGTTGGAACAGAAAATAGTTCAACCTACAAATGTGTCTACTGAGAAGGATCGATCGAACGACCAACTGCTTTAAAGGTGGACACACTACTGATTGAATTGCATCCCACTCCAGATACACAGATACACAGTGGAATAGGAGAGTTAAGGCTGTGTGAATTTAAATTGTCATTAATCGATCAATTGGTTACCTGGTGGTCTTGAAAGTGATTGAAAATCAATCTATCTGAAGATGTAAGATTGATTTCTCACCCACGCGGTCGTATTTGATTACCAACTTCTGGACCTACCATCCCCTATTTCACTTCTTCCTACCACTACCTTATATGGGATGATTTTTTTAATTTATTAAATTTGTAACGGAAAAATCAATCTATCTGAAGATGTAGAATTGATTTTCTCACTCATGCGGTCGTATTTAATTACCAACTTCTGGACCTACATCCCCTATTTCGCTTTTTCCCACCACTACCTTATTTGGGATGATTTGATATTTTTTTAATTTATTAAATTTGTAATAGAAAAATCAATCTGTCTGGAGATTGATTTTTTCACCCACACAGTCGTATTTAATTACTAACTTCTGAACCTACCCACCCTGATTTCTCTTCCTCCCACAACTTTTTTAATTTATTAAATTTGTAAAGAAATTGTGTTGTCCCAACTGAATATGGTTTAGATAGTCAAGTATACTCATATATCCGAACATCCAGATTATACTCTGATTAACCAGTGAGTTCACCAATCTTTTCAATTAGTTCATTAGTTAACTCTCTATCTGATTATTTCACTAGCTAACTCTTAATTACCTCACCAGCTAGCTCTGCACTTAGTTTATCAATTAGCTCTCCAATTATTTCACCAGCTAACTCTTAATTACCTCACTAGTTAGCTCTGCACTTAGTTTATCAATTAGTTCTCCAATTATTTAACCAGCTAACTACCCAATTACCTCACTAGTTAGCTCTGCACTTAGTTTATCAATTAGCTCTTCAATTATTTCACCAGCTAACTCCCCAATTACCTAACCTGTTAGTGGACCAATTATCTCACCATGATCTTTCTGAACCAGTTGACTAGTGGATGAATGGGAAATAGCTCAATGAGATGGGCTGATCTGACAACCCATTATTCATCAACTTGATGCTCTTCCTCTGAGTTGCCGTCCTCCCAAAATATCAGATGATGCTTTTTACAGAAAAATTTAAATAGATCCTTGGACAATCGACCATTATGAGAATTTCAAGTGATTTGTAAAGTTTTGAAGAATCTGAAGATGCATTAAGTAGTCATTCAATGATTTCATGAGCTGCTTAAGTTGCAGTAATTCTCACATTCTTTCACGTTCTGGCAGCCATCTGCAATTACTCCAGACAGTTTGCTAATAATCAATATAGGCTTATTTAGGCATTAAAGATAATAATATGGACTTAATCTGGTCAATATTTCATTATTGACCTACATCAATCAGATTACTTTAACTAGGTTTGTGTGCTTAAATTAGTTCATGATGACATACTTTCTACACTTGTTCACCTAGGAGCGGGATGTAGCTCGGTAGCATGCCCGCGTTTGAAGCAGTTGGTCGTCGGATCGATGCTTCTCAGTGGATCCATCTGCAGTTTGGGCTATTTTCCATTCCAAACAGTGCTCCACAACTGGTTTATCAAAGGCTGTAGTATGTGCTGTTCTTTCTGTGGGAAAGTGCTTATAAATGATTTCATGCTACTTATCGAAAAGAGTAGTCTATGTGGTGGCAGTGCATTTCCTCTAAAAGAAGTGTGTCAAAATGACCATATGAATGACGTCCAATAGCTGCTGATAAGATAAAAAAAATCAATGTGTTCTAGTGGCGTCGTTAAATAAAACAAACTTTACTTTTTTTACCTCTTGAGCTAATGTGTAAACCTAGGTTTGCTTTTAATTCTTACAATATTTACTAGGCTTTTTTTTAACTTGCTTGGGTTTTCTACACGAATGTTTTCAGTATAGTGAATCATTTTGTTTTAAACCATTGTTTTTATTCTGGTGAAAAATGGTTTTTAGTTTGGATCATTTTGTTTTCAGTGAGACAAATCATTGTTTTTAATCTGGTAAACCATTTTGTTTTTAGTCTGGCTAATCATTTTGTTTTCAGTCTGGCAAACCATTTTGTTCTCAGTCTGGTAAATCATTTTGTTTTCAGTCTGGCAAACCATTTTGTTTTCAGTCTGGCAAACCATTTTGTTTTCTGTCTGGCAAATCATTGTTTTTAATCTTGAAAACCATTTTATTTTTTGTCTGGTAAATAAATGTTTTATGTAACTAAATGGAAACCGTTGTGTGTGGTGTGTACTAAATTAACCATGGACTGAACACTGTAATTTCAAGACTCAGTGAGCATGTACAAGTTTGTAATAAATCTATCTCAACATCTATCACTGACAACCATTCATATATCTTGTTTTCATTTCTTTCTTTATTCTACTTTTAACTTTTTACCTTTGATGTTGATAGATATTTCACTTTGAATAATGATGTACCTGTGTTTGTAGTAGTGTTAGAATAATGTGCTCCTACTGCCAACAGGTAGTGGGAATTTCCTATTCTCTCAGTTGGTAGAGCACTGGATTTTCAAATAGATAGTCATGGTTCAAATCCCTTCAGTGGAGGTTTAGAATTTTCCGTTACATTTAGAGTTGATGAAGGGATCAGAGTTTGTCATAGTGTTAGAATAAGGTGTTCCTGCTGGCAATTGGGTATTTCCTTGTTAGTTGGTATAACACTGGAATATCAAATTGCAGGGCATGATTTGAATCTGTTCAGTGGAGGTAGAGATATTTTCAGTTACATGTTGATAGATATTTCAATTAGAATGATGATTTACTGTGATGATAGGTTTCAATTAGAATGATGACAGGTTTCAATTAGAATGATGATTTACTATGATGATAGGTTTTTACTTAGAATGATGATTTAGTCTGCTGTGTAGAAGTTGTAATGACATCTGATTAACAGATACTGTCACCTAGACATGTTACCGATTGATTGATAACCTGATCTCAATAACTGATATTGAACTTTCAGTTTACTCTTTGATAGTATTCATTCAACATATTCACTGTTTAGCTTACACCACAATAAATACAACTCGAGATGCGCCTTAATCAAATTTAATTGCAATCTCAGAATCTAAATCGCCAGTGGCTATTTTAATTACTAGAAATCCTAATCTAATGTGGTGTGTGCAACTCTGTATATGTTTTTCAGGCTTGTAAAAGAAAGTAAGGAGAGGAATGCAATTGTGGTTTGTGACTGACGTGGAAGTATTGTGATATATCATGCACGTTGCTTGGCTTGCTGCTATGTCTGATTGAAAGCCGTATTTGCTTAACACACCAACACATTGTTTAATGACCAGATTTCAGGTGTCAGATATTTATGATATATTATATGGTCTTCAGAAGAAACCTGCTACCATCCTAGAGGCTACTCTTTTTTGATAAGCAGCTATGAGTTTTTTTGTATGCATTTTCCTAAAGATGATCGACCACTTCAAATGCGGTGAAGTATCATGGCGGTGAAGTATCATGGCACTGCCTGGATATTGTAATCAAAGTGTAGAGAGAAACTTCCATTACAACTCAATACAAGAGAGTGTTTGACAGATTGGTGTGTTAAGATGAGACCTCGGAGGAATAACTGCCTCACCTTGCTCATTATGATCACATTCATTCAGATACGAACAGCCAGCGAGACATTCATCACAGAAGCTGTGTATGAAATATTATTGTGTCATAGCACAGCTACAGTTTTAAAACAGAACATATTTTCTGTATTAATTGCAATACTATATCTCCCTGTGAAGCTGTCGGTCATCGAATTGATCCTTTTCAGTGGAGGCTTTTGCAGTTTGGGCTATTTTTCATTCCAATCAGGACAGCACATACCATGTCATTTGATGAACCAGTTGTGGATAACTGTCTAGGAAAGTGCATATAAAAGATCTATTGCTGCTTATTGAAAAAAGTAGCCTATGTGGTGGCAGTAGGTTTCCTCTAAAGAAATGGGTCAGAATGACCATATATATGTTTGTTTTATTTAATAACACCACTAGAGTACATTGATTTTTATCTTAATTCTTATCATCAAACTTTTATTTGTAGTACAACACTGGCAGCAGAATATATAGATTATGTTATGTAAATAGTTTTTTCTTTATGATACAGTGTTACATTTATTTGCACTTATGCAAGAAACCACACTGGCATTGCCTGAAGACACAGTGTTATGTCTTAAGCCCCACACTCAACTAATAGCCTCATTGGTATTGATGAGGGGCAGGGGGCATGCATATAATTCACCTTCATTCATATTGCTGACACAAATACTTACAGCTTGGCCTCAGACCTCAGCAGGGAACATTTTGTTCTGTGTCATGTCTGTAATCATTATACAAGTTTCCGAAATCGCTACACTATTCTAAAAGTTATACTATACCCAATTATAGGGAACATGTTCAGTATCATGTCTGGAATCATTATACAAGTTTCCAAAATCACTACACAATTTTAAAAGTTATACTATACATAATAAATGGAACATTGTCTTGAATAGCTATACAATTCTAAATGTTATACTTTACACAATACAGGGAACATTATGTTCTGTATCATGTCTGGAATCATTATACAAGTTTCCGAAATTACTACACAATTCTAAAAGTTATACTATACACAATACAGTGGGTTTTTTAATGATGTCAATAGAACACTGATCTTATCATTGGCTATTGGACATCAAACATATAGTCATTCTGACATGTTTTTTTATAGGAAACCTGCTCCCACCGAATAGGCTACCTTTTCAATAAGCAGCAATAACTATTTTATATGCACTTTCCCACAGACATCTCAGCACATGCCATGACATTTCATCAACAACTGGTTGGAATAGAAAACAAATAGTCCAAACTGCAAATGGATCCACTGAGAAGTATTGATCAAATGACCAACCACTTCCTAGCCGGACAAGTTACTGCTTGAGCTGTGTTCTGCTCAGATACCTTTAGGCAAAATAAACAAGTGAAAAACAATGATGACACTTGATGTCAATAGATTGCAAAAGAAAACCTAGATTTTGAAAACAATTGCGTTGGATGGTTTTTATTCAAGTAATGTTGATGACAGTTTGTAGTTGAAGCATAATGAAATATGTTGTAATAAAATATTCTGGCAGTACCCAATTCTAATAAGCTTGAGGTTAGTTATTGATGGAATATAATTGATGCCAATATAAGCATTGTTCTATCAAGAAGGTCAGCCATCTGAGATAAATGTCTTGTTGACATTAAAGTAACTGAACACCTGCCAAATTGAATATTTATGTTATAATACCTGCAGGTCCACCCTGGGGTTACCTGTAACAGATAGATATATCGTGGACAGCATCTGTCTTATCTGGATTTCTGTGTGAACCAGCACAATTTTAAAGTCCCATCCAACCACTTAATACTGGATAGCATCTGTCTAAACCGGCACTGTCTAAACCAGCGTTTTCTGTTGTCTCAACTGGATCTGGTTTAGACAGAGTCCACTGTACATATTACACACCAGCTCATCTATTACAAATAAAAACACAGCTATTATAAACAAAACAACATTAATGTGCTGAGTGAAAAACAAATGCATTATGACTATTTATTTTAAAAAATCAATTTCTGTAACAAATGTAATTTTAGTCAATAGAAAAACAAACACGTTTTGGGTAATCAACTTTAATTTGGAAATCCATTTTATACCACTGAACAAGAGTAAAAAATAAAAGTTTATTTTGTTTAACAACATCACTAGAGCACATTGATTGTTTTTTTATCATTGCGTATTGGCTGTCAAACATTTGGTCATTCTGACACAAGTAAGAAATTATTTCTATTTGATTTTTTATGCATACAATCTGACAATGGCAAGTCCAATATAGTTAGACACATCAATGAAAGTCTGTTACTAGTATCATAATTGTTTGTTAAAACAAGTAGATTCATCATTACACACTAGATTTACCCATCATTACGGCACATAGTTCACGATCATTTTCAAACTACATGTATATAAGGGAGCTGGATGTCGCTCAGTCGGTAATGTTCCCACCTTTGGAGCAGTTGGTCATCGGATTGATCCTTCTCAGTCGACCCATCTACAGTTTGGGCTATTTTTCATTCCAACCAGTGCTCCACAACTGGTTCATCAAAGGCCATGGTATATGCTGTCCTGTCTGTGGCAGTGGGTTTCCTCTAAAAAGAAATGTGTCAAAATTACCATATGAATGACGTCCAATAGCCGATGATAAAATAAAAATCAATGTTCTCCAGTGGCATCATTAAATAAAACAAACTTTACTTTTACAATAGCCAGTGATAAAATAAAAATCAGTGCTCCAGTGGCATCATTAAATAAAACAAACTTTTCTTTTACCCATCTTGCGCTTGCTAAAGCTAGTTTTATGTAAATGTATTTATTAAAGATTGCATACAAAACATGCACAAGTGATCTGATGTGACACTGTGATGAAGAGAAAGAGTGGAACAGATAAAACTTGTGCACTAATTGGAGCTCAGCGTACATGCTGACAGTTATTGACAGGCCTGATCTCCACATCGTTCAAATTATTACTTGGCAAATCATTTCCATAGTGTTGACAAACTCTCCGCTCCATGCATTCCCACAACAATATTCCCTGATTAGTTCTGTCTAGCTCACTCGACAAACTTCCGCATATCTATGTGCTGCTGTTACTGCTAATTTCATAAATCTTATAATTAATAACATGTTTTGTATAATAGTTATCAGTCGTAGACAATGTCTGCTAATCAATTATAAACTATCTCCCAGTATAAACACATAAATAATTTCAGATCTTTACCACAAATTATCAGATGTTTTTACATGATAAACCTAATTTATGATCTTAACCACAAATTATCAGATGTTTTTACATTATAAACTTTAAACATTTTTACCAGTTATTTTACCATCATAATGAAATGTTTTTTCATCATAAAATTAACTTTTGACATATTTACCACTTGTTGATATCTAATACTAGTAATAGACGATGATAAGATAAAAATCAATGTGGTCTACTGGCATCATTAAATAAAACAAACTTGTTTTTACCAGTTATTTCACCAACCTAATAAGATATATTTATATTATACACCTAACTTCTAACATTTTTAGTAATCACTTATCTAAACATCTTAATCAGATGTTCGCAGGTTTAACAATGAAATTTTCAGTACAGTTATAATTAGTAAAAAATAACAAAGAATAACTTTTTCCTTTTTAACCATCAAAAGTAAAGTTTGTTTTGTTTAACGACGCTGCTGGAACACATTGATTTTTGTCATCATCAGTTATTGGTCATTTTGACACTTTTTGATAAGCAGCAATTGATCTTTTATATGCACTTTCCCATATACAGGACTGCACATGCCATGGCCTTTGATGAACCAGTTGTTGACCACTGGTTAGAAAGGAAAATAGCCCAAACTGCAAATAGGTCCACTAAGGATCGATCCAACAACTGACCACTTCAAACTTTCAACTGAGCTACTTCCCACTCCTTTTAACCATCAACAGTTAATTGTGTTATTTACTTTGTAAAACAGAGGTTGCGTGCCCACCTTTGAAGCATTCGGTTGTCAGATTCGTTCTCAGTGGACCACAACTGGTTTATCAAAGGCCGTAGTATATGGTCTCCTGTCTGTGGGAAAGTGCATATAAATGATCACTTGCTGCTTATCGAAATGTGTCAAAATAACCATATAGTGACCAATAACCGATGATAAGATAAAAATCAATATGTTCCAATGGCGTTGTTAAACAAAACAAACTTTACTTTGTTTTGCTAATTTTAGCACATCTTTATCAGAATTTTCAAGCATGGAAGACATGTTCTGTATTGTACTGTTAGCAAGGCAGATTCAAGTAGCATCTGAGATAAATCAATTATGAAGCACTCCACGATGTTTAGCACAAATAATACAGTTGACCGAAGTCCTAGGCATGTTCTACTTGACAAATGGGTGAATAAGTTCAAAACAGATTTATTGACAGAAAAGAAACTAAAAATAATGCAGTGGTAAAAACATTTAATATTGTCATGCAACTTAAATACTGTTAGGTCCATTCCCATCTGGCTTTCCAGTTTTGTTTTATTTACCGACGCCACTAGAGCACATTGATTTTTTTTATCTTATCAGCGGTTATTGGATATTATTCATATGGTAATTTTGACACATTTCTTTAAGAGGAAACCTGCTTCCACCACATAGGCTACTCTTTTTGATAAGCAGCAAGAGATCTTATATGCACTTTCCCACAGACAGGACATCACATACCACAGCCTTTGATGAACCTGTTGTGGAGCACTGGTTGGAAC
>JAUTWP010245848.1:0-14354 GCA_033042655.1 Cyathermia naticoides | reverse complement strand
CCAGGTTCGAATTCTGGTAAGGTTTACATCAAAGTGTAAATCCAGGGCATCTCGGGGTAATCGCATTGATCTCAGTCAGTCATCATTTTGACACTATTCAGATTATACATCATATATCTCCTCTTGACATTTCTCACCTCTCGTAAAACCAATTATTTCCCTTTTCTATCTAAGCCCTTTTGTACCTTTCTAAAAAAAACTTTTGCAAATGAGGCTTAGTTTTCTTAAATTCTACCTTCCCTTATTGCTAACGGGTACCTTCTTCTTCTCTCTCTCCCTTTTTTTTCCTCCAAGCCGCCGGCCTTAGGGTTTCTCCCTCTCTCTTTTTTGGAGTTTTGAAGGAAGAACCAAGTGCGTTGAAGCTTCAAAGCTTGTCTCGGATCGGCGCCCACCCGCCGGAGGCAAGGACGTGCAAGGGATATACGTGAGAAGGCCGTGGGGTGGTCTCACATGCTTCGTGGATTTTCGGTGGTGGATTTCGACATCCGCACGCAGGTATGATTTCTGTCCATGCATGTTTAGCGCGATAGGTTTCACGAAAAACGAGCCGCGGTTGATTTTATAATAAAACGCTTCCGATTTTACGAAAAACCCAACAATGGTATCAGAGCCAAGGCTCGTTTTTCATGATTAGGATCTGTGCTAATCTCTTTTTTGCAGGATCTAGTCGTTATGGTCCGGGTATTGCATGTATGGTTTAAGTTTCGTTGTTGTTTTTTACCGAAATACTCCGACGGTATTTAAATCGGAGGTTAGAATCATGTAAGCCTCGGTTTTGGGGTATAGGAATTGATTTGGTATTGGAGGCTCCATTGTCTGGGTCTGTTTGACACCAGGCATAGGAACCGGGGCATCTTAGAACCATTCTTTTGTATCCCTTTGCACAATCGCTATCAACTACTTTATCTCCCTTAATAATAAAACCACCAACAACCTCCATTGTTTTCACTGACTCCAGGCAGCAGCTTTTAATATTATCCAAAGGTTGTTTGTTGCAATTTGCTTTCAATTTTTGATAATATTCTGTGGAAGGTGAGGAGATTTTGTTTTTAGATGCGTTGCTTTTGTTTTGGTATGCAAGGATGTTGAATATTAGTATGCCTAATATAATAAGCGCTACAAATATAATCCCGCCAGTGGCTATTGTTTTTTTCATGATAGTTATTAAACTTAGGCCTAAGTAATTTATACCAAAATTTTATTCGGGAGTAAGTTTATTAGTTAATTATTATAAATAGATTTTTTAGTTAAGTTCTTCGGCTAGAAATTTTATTTTAGTTGCTTTTTCAAAATGGTTTAATTTATGTGTTTTAATCCACCATTCGGCAACGGACATTAATAATTCGGGGTTGTCGTTTTTGTTAGCGAAAAATGCATAAAATGATAGACCAACGTTTTCTCCTTTTTTTACAATTTTTTTATTGCAGATTGTTATAATTTTTTGTATCATTTCTTTAGGCATGGTAGGTAATTTTTATATTTTTAAGATAAAATATTGTATAATGATATGTATAGTTTATCATAGAGGACTTGTCTCGGCAATCCTAATAAAAATAATTTTTTATAGGTTTATCTTTTAAATAAAAAACAACGAAATTAATCGTTGTTTTTTTATTTAGATGTGTTTGATTGTAGTATTATTTTTTTTCAAACTCTGAATCATCCATTGTAGCTACAGAAATAATTGACCAAATCCAAACTCCAAGAGCTAAAGGAATTCCTAGAAGAGCACCAATTAAGGTCATAATCATTATAAGAGCTAGAGCAGCTAAAATAATTTGAATAATTCCGATTTTCTTTTTTCCAGCCATTATCGTTCCTGCTCCCGGTAGGACACAGTTGATGACAAGGGCAATGATTTTGTTTGAGTTCATTGTTTATTTTTATGATTAATTAAAACTATTTTTATAATAGCATTTATATTCTTATGAGGCAAATTATATTATTCATTTTCTTCAATGCAGATTTGTTTTTGACTGATTGCTTGAGCTGTTTTGAAAATTAAAGCAATGATTAGAAAATTTAGAAGAATAAAAGCAAATTTTACAAATGATTCCATAAAGGGCCAGTGAGTTTTGTGAAGCATAAGGAAACTGGCAATAACAAAGGCATCTAATGGGAAAGAATAAGCCCAGCAAGAAAGATAGAATTTTATTTTAGAAAAATATTTTATTTGAACTAAAAGAAGAATGAAAATAAACATTGAAAAATAGTAAAGTAAACGAGCAGCAATATCAATGTGAGTGGTTAATTGGACATAGGCAATGAAGGCAACAGCTGGTGGAGCCATTAGGATAAATAAAGTCGGCACTAACTTTTCTTTAATTGGTTGGTGAAACATAATTCGATTTAAGACAATCGTTGTAAAAAGTAGCCAGAAAATTAGGCCAATGCTAAAAAAGAACCAGGAAATTTCTGGAGAATAATGATGTATTCCGGCAATAGGGATGAGAACATTACCAACTATAGGCATAAAAATTGCTGGGCTAATGTGTTTAAGTTCAAATTTATCTTTGTGCATCCAAAATGTTAAGATTGTAAGAGTAAACCATAGTTGAGCAATTACACCAAGTATCCAGAAAAATTTAGATAGTTGCATTGCTTCAATATTTAGGAAAATAATACTAATTAGCAAAAGAACTTTGGCAATAATTGGATAAAAGTTTATTTTAACGGGATCATTAAACTCCTTTTTGACGTCTTGGGGGAATTTTGCCCATTTTGTTAAATAAATAAGAGTGGTTATAGCAAAAAGGGTTAGAACAATTGTAAATAAAATTGGACTTAGTCCGAAGTTCCATTTTAAGAGATGTTCGGCTTTTTGCCAGGCGACAGTAAAGCCGGCGAGGCCAAGGGTTATGGAGTAGAAGGAAACAGGAAAGTTTTTTAGTCTTAGGTTCGTAATCATAAGTTTGTTTTAATTGTTAAATTTGTTTATTTAAACTTGTTTATTGTCTAATTTAATGCTCCACCCGTTTACAAGAGCTAAGGTAATTTTTTTGTTAGCTTGTTTGAGTGTTCGAGCTAGAGTGCTTTGAGAAATGGACATTTTTTTAGCGATAGTTGTTTGGTGTAGATTTTCAATATTTTTTAATCTCAACGCTTCTAGTTCGTCCGGAGAAATAGTTAGGATTTTTGTCTTGGACAAGGGAACCCCTTGAGGTTTTAGGATTGTTGTGGTGGTTAAATATTTTTGTGAAAGTGTTCGTCTCTTCTTTTTTCGTCCTAATCCACAACGATGAATTTCTTCTGTTATTCTAGAGAAGGGAAATAATTTATGGCAGGAGGTGCATTGAGTGTATTGAGTGTGGGGCATGAGTTTGATTATGTATTATGAATATATATTCATAATACTAAATAAATAGAAAGTGTCAAGCTGTTTAAAATAGTTGTTTGTTTTGTTAATTTGTGGCAAGATGGTTATATAAAGAAATTAATTAATTATTATTAAAATTATGTTTATAGATACACATTGTCATTTGAATTTTAAGGATTTTAGGGAGGATGCGAATGAGGTTATTAAACGAACGTTAGAAGATGATGTTCATTTTATTAATATTGGTTCGCAGTATTCTACTAGTCGACGGGCGGTGGAGCAGGCGGAAAAATATAATAAAGATGGGCAGGGAGGTGTTTGGGCAGCGGTGGGAATTCATCCAGTTCATCTTTTTAATAGTGGCGGTAGCGGCGATGAAGATTTTCCAAAGAAGGTGAGTTTGGAGAAGTTCGATTATAATAAATATTTAGAATTGGCTAAAAATGACAAGGTTGTGGCAATTGGAGAGGTGGGTTTGGATTATCACCATTTTAGTTGTGGTGATAAAATTGATTTTGAAAATTGTCAAAAAGAGGTTGGTGATATTATTCAATTACAGAAAAGAGTTTTTAAGGAGTTTGTTAGACTGGCGAATGAAGTTGATAAGCCGTTGGTTATTCATGGTTGGAATGCTGATAAAAAAGATAAAGAATTGGTTGGAAAAGCGGTGGCCTATGAAGATATTTTAGAAATAGTTCACAGTTCACGGTACATGGTTTACGGTGATAATAAAAATAGTAAAATAGATGACAAGCAAAACATTGATGTGGTTAGTATAAATAACAGAGAAAATATAAATAGTGACATGTTAGATGGTAATCTGCGAACTGCGAACCGTGAATCGGGATCTAAATTGAGAGGAGTAGTCCATAGTTTTATTGGGAGCTATAAAATGGCTCAGAAATTTATTGAGGAGGGTTTTGTGATTGGATTGAATGGTATTATTACTTATTCGGAGAGTTATGATCGACTTATTAAAGAGATTGGGTTAAAAAACATTATCATTGAGACCGACGCTCCTTATTTAACACCGGCGCCTTTGGAACGATATAGTCGTAATGAGCCTTTAAATGTGAAGTTGGTGGCACAAAAAATTGCTGATGTTTTAGGGGTGAATATTGCAGAAGTTGAAAAAATAACAACTGAAAATGCTAAAAAATTATTTAGAATTTAACAACATAGAGGCAAGACCTCTATGTTGTTGACTCAATTTGTTTCCCGTGTTAATTTAATAGACTAATAAAACATAGAGGTTTTGCCTCTATGTTGGGGTGATGGAGGGGTAATTATTAAATTAATTAAATGAGTATTAGAAAAGAGGAATTTGTTGTTGGAGGATTATATCATATTTATAATAGAGGCGTTGATAAAAGAACTGTTTTTGAGGACAAGCAAGATTTTTATCAATTTTTAGATATGATAGATATATTTAATCAAGATAGATCTTTGGGTAGCCGATTGGTGTATAATTATCCAGTAAATATTAAACATAGAGGTCTTGCCTCTATGTTGGTGAAAATAGTGGCGTTTTGTTTATTGCCCAATCATTTTCATTTGATTTTAGAGGAGAATGTTGAGGGTGGTATTTCGAAATTTATGCAGAAGTTGGGGACTGGCTACACAATGTATTTTAATCAAAAAAATGACAGGAGTGGAGCATTGTTTCAGGGGAAATTTAAGTCGAAATTTGTTGAAACTCAGGGGTATTTAGAATATTTGTCGGTGTATGTTAATTTAAATTTTAAGATTCATAAAGTTGATAAATATTTAAATAACGAACAAAATGATAAATATGGAGGGGATAGATATAGAAGTAGCTTTCATGAATACATTTATGATAATGTAAAAAATAAGAGATGTACAAGTAAAACGGTCTTGAGATCATTTGAAAATAAGAGACAATATTTAGAATATGCAAATAGGCAGGTCAATGCGATGCTAGATAAAAAGGATAATGAGTTTAATAATAAATAGACAACATAGAGGCAAGACCTCTATGTTGGAATGATTGTGGTTTATGAAATATATAAAAATTGATTTAGAAAATTTTTCTAAGAAGGATGTGGAAATGGTCGCGAAGGAAATTTTGGCGGGGAAGGTGGTTGTTTTGCCGACGGATACGATTTATGGATTGAGTGCGGTTGTGACTAGCAAGAAGGCTATTAGAAAAATTTATAAGATTAAAAAAAGAAAGTCTAAACAACGAAAACACTTGATTTTATTAGTAAAAAGTTTTTGTATGGTGCGGAGATATTGTTTCTTGTCTAAAAAGCAATATGATTATTTGAAAGAAAGATGGCAAGAGGGGAAAAGGGCCTTGACAGTGATTTTGCGAGGGCGGAGGGAATATTTTAAAGAAAAGGGCATAGACTTGCCTGAATTGATTAGTGATGATGACGGAGTGGCGATGCGAAGACCAAATAATAAATTTTTGCTGGAGTTGTTAAAAAAAGTTGATGAGCCGATTGTTTCTACTAGTTTGAATATCACTGGCCGGCCTGATTTGAAAGATATTTCCCAGGTAGAAAAATATTTTAAAGACATCAAGCCAGACATTATTATAGACGCCAGAAAATTGGTGAAACAAAAACCCTCACGATTGGAGGATTTGAGGGATGTGGAGGATATAAAAGTTTTGAGGGGGTGATGTCGTTGAAGTTTTGCTATTAAATATTATAAAACCCAACATTTTATCTAAAAATCATCTTAATAAAAACCAAGCTGTTTAAAATATTCCAAATATTCATTTATCCGAGGATTATTTAGCCCTTCCGCTATTTTTGTAAAATGATTATCAAGAAAAGGCAGTCTTTTAAGTTTACCTCGACTTAATTCGTCTTCATAACTTTTTTTATAGTCCTGTATGATATCCGGAAAATATTGGTAAAGTATTTTTAAAAATTTACTAGTTGTTTCAAAATACCTTAAAACCGCTTTGGTGTCATCTTCTTTTTTCTCTTCCGATGTTCTGCTGTCTAACGCATCTAACATTTCCCACATCTCCTCCTCTGTTAAATCAGGCATTCCTCTGCTAGCCAATGTTACGTTTAAAGGCATAATTATTAACTCAGATAAAAAATAAGGCCTTTCTTTTTTTATGTTTTCCGGTATTAAGCTAAGATCAAATATACTGAACCCAATCCGAGAATCATATGTAAAATTTTTAGGTTTTGATTCAACTCCCACTTCTCGTTTATTTAAATCAATTATCGTTTGAATTAATTCCTTAATATGTTCATCGGAATATTCAACATTATCTTCAGCTAAGATATCGCTTAATCTTTTCCCCGGTAAAACTTCCATAATAATTACATCGTCCTCCAGGGAATAGGCTATTATTTGAGATACATGTTCCAAGCCCTTTGCTAAAATTAGAGCTGTAATTTCGTTGATATGTGTTCGTTCGTTTTTTAAATCCATTACTTTTGCGGCGTACTTTTTCTGGTCAACTTCTATTTTGTACACTACAGAAGTATTTCCAGACCCAAGAACTTTAAAATGTTGTCGTGCTGTTCCTTCTTTTATTCTGTTTTTGAGTTCCCTTATTGTAGATTTGAAATTTTGAGAATAGTTATGTTCATTATTTCTTGCAAAATTTAACTGTTCCTTATTAAGAAGATTTTCATGTACGGGAAGCGCTTCGTTGTGAGTGAATTTTGACTCTGGTGCTAATTGATGGTCCATAATTTTATAGTTAAATAAACAGTAAGTATATGTTAACAAGTTAATAAATACTTATTATTTATTTCAAGTCTACCACAAAAACAAGTTTTTGGGAAACTTTTTTTGGTATATTTTATTGAGATAGGTGGAAATTTTTATGGGAGAGTGGTAGACTAAGGGTAGGTTTGAATAAATAAAATATAAAAGTTTATTTTATGAAAATTGCAATTGATGTGGCGGATTTGGATGGGGGGGTAAGAAAGTGAATATTTGGAAATTATTTTTTAGTTTTTTATAAATAATAAATATACTTTTCCGTCAGTAAAAAATAGATCACCAGAAAAATTACTTCCAAGATTTGGATCAACAAATTGTTTTTTTTGGTAGCTTACCAGCATGTTTGTTTTTTGGAGATCTTTAAATAGGAATTCTCTTTCTGTATCTATGCTGGGATTTATTTTATGAGTTATACCCCATTTAATACCACTATCAAAACTGGCAGTTCCAACGTAAATGATATCTCTATTTTCTGTAACATAATTTGTTTTCCAAAAACGAGCATGATGTCTTGTGCGGATATTGTTTGTGGATGTTTCTTTTTCAAAACCAAAATTATGTACCTCTGAATTCCAAAAATCAGGGGTTATTGGTGCTTGGGGGTATGATTTTTTTAATAGGCTTGCCTTGGTTGCCTTGAACATGCTAAACATATTTACACTATCAGCTAAGGTCCAACCGGCGTTTTTGAATAAATTGATTAGTTGTTGGTCATTTTTAGCGACAATAATAAAACTAAGTGGTTCTTGTTTATCACCTAATAAAGATTCAGTATGCTTTAGTTGATCTGATTTAAAAATTAATAGAGGGTTGTCTGTAGGGAGGTTGTTTATTTTTTGAGAGTGTGTTGAAATTGGTATCTGATAATGAAGGGCAAAAATAATGTATAAGCCAATTGATGCAGTAACAATTCCCAGGGTTATTAATTTTTTCTTGCTCTCTGAAGAAGTAGTTTTTTTTTGTTGTTTTTTAGAAAGTAAATATTCAGATAAACTTATGGCTATTATTAGCCAAATAGCACCTACTAAATATCCACCCCAGACATCACTAAGATAATGTACTCCCAAATAGAGTCTGCTAAAACCAATTAATAATATAATAATAAAGTTAATAAAGAAGATGTTAATTTTGTATTTCCATTTGAGGCTGTTCCTTATTAGTAGATAGGCTAAAAAACCATAGAAAGAAAGAGCAATTGTGGCATGACCACTGGGAAAGGAAAATGAATTTTCATGATAAATAGCAACTTCAGGTCGAGGCCGGTGAAAAACTTTTTTTCCAATGGATGTAAACATTGTACTACCAGTTATACTAATCAGGAGCGGTATGATATACAAGCGTTTTTTCCAAAGCCAGAGAGTGAAAATTGTAGAGATTGTAAAAAGTAGAATAATTTTTGATTTTCCCAGTAGCGTAATCCATAGGAAAAATGTTGTTAATTCTGTGTTTCTAAAAATTGTAAGTAAATTTTCAACACGAATATCGACGGAAGTAATAATGTCAGAGTTAATAATATCTTCGATAATTCCTCCGAATAAACTTAATACATAGATTAAGGCAAGGAACGAAAGTGTAAGGGGCAGACCGTAGAAAGTTTTTTTATCTAGTCGTTTTTGCAAAAATATGAAGACTTTTTGATGTTTTTTTATAAATTTTTTGATTTCTGAATTTTCTGAAAGAGCTTGTTTTATTGATTTCCAAATAGAATATATAAATGTAAAAATTTTTTTTCCTTTTTTAAGAAGGATGAGCTTGAAAATATAAAATGTGATGAATGTGATAAGAAAAATAATCAAAAAGAATCCTGTGCGGGTTAGCCATATTTTCGCAATATTTAGTGATTGAGCAAAAAAATATCCTGGTAAAATCCAAACTAAACTCCAACCAATAGCTCCAAAAATATTCCAAATCATAAAAGGTAGATGTTTCATATTAAATGTTCCAGCAACCAAAGGAATGATTTCCTTTAGACTTGGTATGAATCTGCCAATAAAGATGCTTTTCGGGCCGTGTTTTTCGAAAAATTTTTCTCCTTTTCTAAAATGAATAGGTTTAATAAACCAAAACCCATTTTTGAAAATTTTTGATCCATATTTATTACCAATAAAAAAATTGATATTATCTCCAATTATTGCACCAATTATGGCAAACCAAATTAAATCGCCTAGGTCAAAATAGCCCTTGGCAGATAAGGCCCCCATAAATAAAATAATTGTTGATCCTGGGATGAATAGTCCCAGCCCAATCGTTGTCTCAAGAAGTGCTGCTAAAAGAATTATCCAATAGCCTAATATGTGGAAGTGTTCTATTGTCGGTAGTATTAGTTGTATAAAATCCATAGGGATGTTTATTTTTTATTAAAATAAAGTTTATTAAAATTTTTGTATGGTTATCTTTTGCTGTTTTTTGTATTGGAAATATTGGTATTTATTTTTTGTTGCAATTTTATATTCGTATTGAGGACAGTTTGATATTTAATTTCATTTTATAAAAAAAATAATGTTTCGGGAAATCTTTTTAATGTGTTTTTATAATTAAATTGTTGTCTTTCTTGAGAATCTACAGCTCCATGCCAAATACTACTAAGCATTTCTCTGATTTTTATTTTAAGTTCATCACTAAAATCCTCAATATAACAAATATAAACACCGTTCTCGGTGTCCTCCGTAATAGTTATTCCTGTTATTTGAGCATTGTTAGCCATTTTAATTTAGTTATCCATTTAAAAAAACTACTTGATAGATTTTTCAATAATTTTATCAATTTTATCTCTCTCATTAGCTATTTTTGTTTTATATTCCTCTTGATTATCTAATTCTTTTTTTATTTCATCTACAATTTTTTGCTGTTGTTTTTGGGTGATATCAGGAATTTTTATTTTTTTTATTCTAAATAAAGCAAGTTTCCCTTGTGAACTTCTTCCTTTATATTCGTCAATTTGATAAACAGAAGTTTTTGACTGTAAACAATAATTTACATATTTTGGTAAATAATTATCTTTATCTAAAATTATTAATCTTGCAAAATTTTCTGTGATATTTTCTCCATCTAATTCTAAAGGAGTTAAACCACATTTTCCAACAGTTGCACCAACAATAGTCAATAAAATATCATTTTCTTTAGATATATAATTTTTAATTTTTTTGTGATTTTCCTCCGAAATGTATTTTGTATTTTCTAAATCAAAAATGCCTGACCAGTTAAGATCATCAACTCTAACATATTTAAAACCAGTATCCTCTTCAGTTATGTTTTGACCCTTTGGAAGCCTTTTTCCTCCCTTTACATCGACTACTTTACCTAGCTCAACCCATTCATTTTTTGAAGGACTTTTCACATATTTGTTAAAAATAAATCTATATTTCAAACTAATATCAAATTTTAATTCTTCATTTGCTACATCAATCAAAGAGCTATAATGAATCATATTCTTCTTTTTTTCGTCCGCATTTTTTAAATCAAAACCGAATTTTTTAGCAAAAACCTTATTGATGATTTGTTGAGGATCTTTGATTTGAGATTTTAGCTTTTTAATTTCCTTTTCAATAGGTTCAATTTGAGAAACAATTTGAGTTTCTTTTTTTTCTAATTTATCAATTATTTCTTTATTAAATCTTAAAGTAAAAAGATCTTCTTCTTTTAGTGTAGGGTATCCTTTTCCTTGTCTTGAGATAGCCATTAAATCATTGTAGGAAATAGTTCTTAGTAAATAATAAAGAATTTTGCCTAATTTTTTGGGTTTTAAATTTATAAAAGCTGTTGTATAAAAATATTTTTCTTTTTCTTCATCTATAAGAATATATTTTTTTAAATTTGGTCTTACTTTTGCTAATAAAATATTCCCAGTTTCTACTTTTTGAATATCTCCTTTATCTATTTTTTTAAAATAGTCTGCTACAAGTTCATTTCTATCATCAAGATTTAATTTTTTAGGTATTACATCACCTTGCTTTGTTGAATTTCCTATTTCAGCATAATAAAAATCATCATCTAAATTATTTAATAGAGCCAATCTATCTTTTTTTTCAAATTTTTGAATATCAAAAAAATCTTTAAAAGAATACGTGCTTTGTTTTTCTATTTTATTAAAATCAATAAAATTAACATCAAATCTATTTGAGATTTCTCCTGATAATTTAGTGAAATCAATTGTAAAAGTTTTTAATCCCATTTTATATCTCTTAAAAAGTCTAAAGCAGTTTTTTTTACCCCATCATCAACTAAAACTTCATTTTTATCATTTATACGATAAAGTTCATTTGGCATCGGTTTTTCTCCTCTTTTTGTTCTTTTATAGCCTACATTATCAACTTCTGCCATAAAAATTTTATAATTCAACTCTTTGGCAACTTCTCCAAAAACCCACCAAGTATTTACGAAACCAAAAATATCTTTTGTGTCATTGTCATATTTACAAAGTCCAGATTTGCCTATAAGTTCGTCTTGATATTTTTCAATTAATTCTTTTGATGAAAGTTTTTTGTCATCTTCTTCAAAATAATCTTTTAGCATTCTTTCTAAAATTTCTTTTTCTTCTTTTTCGGTTAAATCTTTGATAGATGGTAGTTTTTTACGATCTTTATCTTTAATATAAACTTTTACAAGATTTTCACATCTTGTTTTTAGATTGTTCCATTCATTTGAATATTTAGTCCAAAGAGTATTCCATTTTTTAATTTCTGATTTAGTTTTCTTTTGAGCAAAAAGCAAACTTGTTTTTGTAGAAGTAAAAGGCTCAAAAGTTACTTGAGGCAAAGAAACAACTGCTTTCACATTAAAATATTTATAAACAAAAAGTCTAACATATTTGTTTTCTGTCGTATCAAATACGCTTTCAGGCAAAACTATCCCAAAACGCCCTTTGGGTTTTAATAACTGGTAATATCTTTCAATAAAAAGGTTTTCAGAGTTCTTTTTACCACCGAATAAAAACTCTTTTTTTACATTTTTTTTTGTTTCATTATCTAAATCAACACTAAAAGGTGGATTTGTAATAATTACATCAAATTGATTATTTACTTCTTTATCAAAATAGACTTTATCAACTTCTGATGTTTTCAGAGCATTTGGTGCAGTTTCTTTATTGTAAAATCTAAAAGGTAAAAGACCATCTTTTACAAAAATGTTTGTAGAACCATCACCATGCAAAATCATATTCACTTTTGTGGCTGTTCCAAGATTAAAATTTATTTCAGAACCATATATAAATTTTGATGCCCATTTGTTTTCTCTATGATCTGGCATAAACCATTGATGAAAATTATCTTCAACATCTCTTGTTTCATCAAGTTTATCTTTAAATCTTCTTTTTAGATTTTCAGTAATAAACTTCATATATTCAATAAGAAAAGTTCCACTACCAGCACTTGGATCAATTAAATATGGAATTTCTAAATCTTTATTTACTCTTTCAATTGCAAGCTTATCAAGTTGTAATCCCCAAAGAAGAAATTTAACTATATTGATATGTGTAAAGAATTGTCCTTTAGATTGTTTAAATCCAGTCCTAATTATTCCTTCAAAAAAATCTCCCAATATATCTTTTCCATCGAAACTATTTTTTCCATCAACAAAACTCAATCTTTCAAGTTCAGCAACTGTATATTTAAGTTTATTTAATGAAAATTTGTTTTCATCAATAACGAATGATTTTTTAAGTTTATTTTCATCAACAAGATTAAGTCTTTGTTTTAATGCTCTCCTATAAAGTTTGTTTATTCTTTCAAAAAGTTGCTCATTTGTTTCAAAACTTTCTCCATCTTTAAATGAAAATATTTGAAAATCATACTTTTCATCTTTTTTCTTCTCACTTTCATCTTGAATTTTTGCTAAAATTATATTTACAAGTGAGGAAAAAACATCGTTATCATCAGTTCCTCCACCTCCCCATAAAACATTATGTAAGTTTATTCTAAGACTATCTAATTGTTCATGAGAAAAATTAGTTTCTAAGTCTTTTTTGCCACCTTTTATAAATGGCTCTTTTTGTGCTTTTCCATATCTTTCAGGCAATTCATCGGCAAAATCTCTTATTTCTTTCCAAGAATCAAAAGAAGTGAATTTTCCATAATCAATTAAAATGCATTTGTCTTTTATTTCTTTTTCAATAAGTTCAAATGTATAAAGTACAAGATATTTTACATTATTTCCTTGTCCTTTTTCTTGTGACGCAAGATTGAAAAGTTGCTTTTCAATAACCTCATCTTTATCTTTTTCATAATCTTGTGGACTTTTTAATTCGATATAAAGAAAAGCATCGCCTTTATCATCTCTTACAATAATATCAATTCTTGGTTTATTTACTTTTGGTCTTCCAATATCATACTGTTTTTCAAGTTCAATATTCTCTGGTTTATAACCCAACTCATTTACAAGTTTTGCAAGAACAAAGGCTCTAACAATTTCTTCATCGCCTCTAAATTTATCAATCTTCCAACCTTTTACTTTTTCAGAATATTTAACTTTTCTTTTATCAAAATCATAAAGTTCTACAACTTTTATTTTTTGATTGTCTAAGTATTTTTTTATTATTGAATAATCCATTTTATCCGCCATATTATTATTTAAAAGTTATTGCCATTATATAAGTTTTGTCTTTGTTTTCCAATTAAAATACGTTTTCGGAACGTAGTGGAGAAAACACCAATTATCCCCCTCTTTTATTTTAGAAAAAATCAAATTTATTCCCCTTTTTAGAAAGCCTATCTTCATTCTACCTCTTAGAAAAATATTTTTTGAATTGCGTATAACTGGTTTTTATCCGAAGTGAATTTCGGGATAAAAGTAAAATGTTGACAAAATGTGAATAATTATTTCGTAAAATTTCTTATGGTTAGCTTTAGTTTACTACAGAAAGGGCGTTTTGGGAAATTTTTTGGTGTATTTCGTGAGATAAGTGGAAATTTTTGGAGGAGAGTGGTAGACTGATGTTAGATTTGAATAAATAAAGTTTAAAAATCTTTTTATGAAAATTGCAATTGATGTGGCGGATTTGGATTGTGAGAGAATTGATGGGACGAGGGTGTATATTCAGAATATTTTAAAGTATCTTGGGGAGTTGGCTCCGGATGATGAGTTTTTTTTGTTTCATAAGGGTGAATATAATAAATTATTAAGACCAGCAGAATTTGAGAATTATAAAGATAGGTCTTTGGGAAAAGGGTTTTGGTGGACGCAGTTGAAATTTGCGAGGGCGGTAAGAAAGTTGAGGCCGGAGGTTTGTTGGATGCCGATACAACAACTTCCATTTTTAGTCAAAAGTCAAAAGTCGTCCCACTTCGCTAAAGCTACGAGGGATAAAAAAGTCGAAAGTCGTGGT
>JAUTWP010245737.1:0-14354 GCA_033042655.1 Cyathermia naticoides | reverse complement strand
GGGAACTGAGCTACATCTCGCTCTGTGTTTATGTAAGTTTAAAACTTAATGAAGCCAAGTAAAGAGCTGTAATGTTGTAAGTGTTCAAGCACGACCCTACCCAGGACGGGGAACTGAGCTACATCTCGCTCTGTGTTTATGTAAGTTTAAAACTTAATGAAGCCAAGTAAAGAGCTGTAATGTTGACTGGTAACCATGCACTATGAATACACCTATTCATCACCACTGATTCGCTTGTAGGCGTAGTAAACGACGTCAGGGTTCCAGTCAAGCGCGAACTAAACCAACTGAACAACCACAAAGAACTGAACAACCACAAAGAACTGAACAACCACAAAGAACCAATCCAAACGAGAAATAATGTCAAAGCGAGCTGTACTCAATGCGAGCTGATATAGATACGAAATCATCGAAAGTGCTGACTGGAAATATAAGTGAATAGCCGTTTTAATGCTATGTTGTACGCTTTCACTTTGTAAAATATCGTAAAGAATTGTAGAATAGGGAAAGTCGACATTGAAGGAACTAGTTAGTTATATTTATTTTCGTGCTTACATCCAATTAAGGTTCAAGCACGCTGTCATGGGCACCACCGATTATAGAGTTTAGTTACTAGTAGTTATATGTATTTTCGTGCTTACATCCAGTTAAGGTTCAAGCACGCTGTCATGAGCAACACCGGTTATAGAGTTTAGTTACTAGTAGTTATATTTATTTTCGTGCTTACATCCAGTTAAGGTTCAAGCACGCTGTCATGGGCACTCATCCCAGCTTCCTGAGATGTCTGTCCAGAACGGATATTAATGTTTGTACTAGAGAGGAAACCCGCTACATTTTTCCATAAGCATCAATGGATATTTTATATGCACTACCATACAGTATAGCACATACCATGGCCTTTGTTAAACCAGTTATGGAACCACTGCTCGGTGCAAGTGGAAACACCTACCCATTGAGCCTTGCGGAGCCCTCACTGAGTTGGAGTCGATACCGAAGTTAACAATCCCATGCCTCGACTGAGCGATTCGATCTCTGTACCTACCAGCCTTATCCGATAGCTTAACCACTCGGCAACGGAGACCGGTTGCGACCATCTGATTTTCTCGCAGAATTAATGTACTGCATTGCAATCATCTGACTTCTTGGAAAGAAGTTGAAGGCATATAATTGGCAAGGCTTGTAAACACGTATTAGAAAAATTATTAATTTTTAAATATTTATTTCTTAATGTATAAAATAATGGTTTTAATATTTTTATTTGTATATAACGACTATTGTTTTAAACCGATTGGCAGCTAAAATGCGGTAAATAATTTCTCTTAGGAAGACTGCGAAGTCAGAATTAAAAAAAGAAAATTGTCCTAATTAATATATATTTGCTAATACATGTATTTATATTTTAAACGACTGTTATTTTTAAAATATTCTTCGAGAGGCATACACATACACATACAAATACACGAACAAATACACGTACATACACATACATTTACACATACAAATACACACATACACATATGCACACGTACACTCATTTAAAAAATGACATACAATAGATTTAAAAATAAAAAATAATTTTAAAAATACGATTTATTTAAAGTACCTTAAAAATAAAATAAAATAAAAATCATCATATATAAAAATGTAGATCAATTCTATAGCAATCATAAGAATTAACTAGCAGATTGTTGTCCTTGAAGAGAAACAATAATTCTTGAATTCCGATCAATTGTTTAATAAAAGAGACCACGAAAAACGTGTTTGATTACAGTTTAATTTTTTTTAATAATTATGTTTAATTTGCCAGATAAGTATCCATATTAATATTTGATTACATACTAATTACATATATAGTCACTTGTAACAAGTAAGAAATCGTATTAAATGTCTGGAAATGTATATACAATTGAAACAAAATGAAAAATCAGGCAGGATACAAATTTGTTTTCTGATTGGCAAGGGGTAAATTTGTCAGTTTTATTTGTGTCAGTGTCTTTGCTGAAACCACTCAACCAGTGAGACATCCATAGAGTCGGGATCATCCCACTAGCCCTGATTCCACTTGCCCTGGTAACACTATCCCTGAAAAATGACCAATTAATGGCTGCCATGGCTGTTCCATTTCTTCAGACTACTCCCCTGACTGTGTTGTGTTAATTCTCTCCATACAATTCCTTTATCTATAAACATGTGTTGTTTTAATATCACTATTACTGTCAATACATAATTAATAGGGACCTCTATATATGAATGTTGCAAATGTGACTATACAGATAAATGCTCGCTGTGCGTTATGGCAGAGGTAACCTTTGTAGAGGGTGCCAGAGGCAATAAAGTAGCAATTTTGGATGACTATGTCTTCTATAAGAACGCACAAGTAAAGGCGGGCATGAAATGGAGATGCAGCGATACTAAGAAATTGAAATGTGATGTATTTATTGTAGTATCTGAGGGGTTAGTTGTCAAACAACAGTACGAACACAATCACGCTCCCAATGCTGGTGACATTCAAGCTCGTAGGTTAAAAGCTACCATGCTATGACGTATGTTGCATTGTTTGTATGGTTTTGAAATGTCATGTTTTAAATGTATTATTAAAGTGCTATTACAGTGCTATTACCATAAACACTATCGAATAAAACATTTATTTAACTAATTCATTTTTGTAATTACTTATTTGAGTAGTCTAAAGAAATGGAACATCCATGGCAGCCATTAATAATTATTGGTCATTTTTCAGGGCTAGTGGAATCAGGGCTAGTGGGGCTAACTCATTTATGTATTGATTACATTCCACAGAATGACACCCATCTTTATTATTTTGTGTTAGAGTGTCTTTCAAATGTTTCTAATTCTAATTATTGATTACAATATTCCGCCTCATATATAAATCTAAATTAGTTCAGGTGTATAAAAAGATTAACACAATGCTATTTTATATCCAATATCATCACCTTGATGTTTTTTCAATATCAACATATTCTAGTTACAAATATTCCTATTTAAAATAAAATCTAGATGTCTCATCTTTTCACAACAAATAGGTTATCGTAATTATGTTTGATCGAAACACGTTTACCCATCAAAAATTATATACTTGTTATAATACATTATTTGAAAATAACTGAAATTATGCCTTCTGCTGATAAGAATTATATAAACCAAATAAAATATAATCATTAGTACTTTTTATATACTAAACTTTATACTGACAGCCATAGAAAACACTGCACTCATGTATTAGACTTTTTCTTTTTGTTCAGATGTGGTCTGAAATAGAGCAGACGTTGAAACTATAAACACGAACGACACTTGAGTTGGTGGTGCATTTTGATGGCTGCCAGTATATTTAAACTACTCTTTCTAAAGATAACTTCATCCAGTAGTATACGTTTAAAATGATCTTATAATGAAAACAGCTGTTTGCTAAAAGTGAGTAAATCCTGCCCAACCAGTAAACCCTCTAATAAGAATAACAAAGTAAAATCAGGTCATCATGGAAATGACAAAATCAGGTCAAAATAAAGTAGTACACCAGACATTATTTCAGTCAGTGATGCGGATGTAGTGAAACGCGTCTGAATATGTTCCATAAAGAGGTTTTGAAACTTTACTGAAGCTGTTGATAACCCTAGGCCATACTGGAAGCTGGAATTACTAAAAGTGAATATCTGCCATACCAAATGGGTCGTGTAATCTCACTGCACAAACTACCAATATGAATTGCGCAAATAAGGAAGTATTCTTTACAATGGGCCACTTTCCTGGAGTAATTCACCATATTTCTATCTTGAAGATTCTTTAATTAGTTTTTAAGCATTGACCGTAAAATCTACGTTTTTCCATTATGAATATTTCTGGAAACATGGACAAAGAAATTACTATTTAGTAATAGAAATCAAAGTAGACATGCTCCAATCATGGACGGATTAACCGATGTTAAACACCATGCTAGTACCAACATCATGCCGAGCATGATATCTACACAAACATTGTCTATTCAGGTTTTAGTTTCTATGTCATAGCAGAAAGTCTGATGTGAAATCAAGTCAAAAGGTTTATTGTCTACATTCAGAACAATTTCTTATAGCAGACGCCTGTATTAGACTCCAGTTATGACCTCATTCTTCTGAGTGGCCGAAGACAAGGGGCTGATGTGGAGCAATGGCTAGTAGTACAAAAAACCAAACCCCAATAAAAATTGAAATTGAAAAATATAGCAAAATATTTTCAATTGGAAAATGTTTTCACCAGTGTATGTATGTATAATATAACGTGCAACCACAAGGAATACTCTCAGAACATAGTTCAAAATAAGATATAAACTCGGCTATCGTATGCATGCCTGAACTGTCTTGAATTGCTAACTTGATGTACAGATTTATAATAATACCAAATTATTAATTTCAATAATTATTCACAAGCATATTAAAAAAAGAACGACGAAAGATCTGGTTATTATATTAATGATGATTTTGGTGATGATGGCGATAATGATGATATATATTATACTAATAACGATAATGGTGGTGATGACAAAGATGATACTAATACAGATAATGGAGGTTATTGTTTGATAATAAATCAAGGAAAGTGAATTATCCCGGTGATTAATTCCAGTAACTATGTTCTGAAGAGTTGCATCACCGGGATAAACACATACGAAAAACAATTGTTGCAACTGACAACATAGTATACCGCTGATTCAGATGACGTAATTGATGCCACGACAAGGGGAAATAACTAGGATTTTCTAAACAGTTATGGTTATGATGGTGGTGATAATAATAATAATAATGATAGCACGTGAGTTCGTGCATATAGCCAATTAAGTTCTAAACATTGTAACCTGGACGAAACTGTTTGTCTGGAGTGTGACAGAGGTTACTCCTTTCAATCAGAAGCAATGCTATTTTATAAGTTCTTCAGACACGATGACACATATCATTGTCGTTTATATACCAGTGATGACACGATCACTGTACAATAGTGAAACTATTTAAATAGACTGAAGTTGCGACAAGTCAATTATTGGAATGTGATGCCAAGAAAGCACCAATCAGAGATTGAGAAAAGAGAACAGGTATCCCCAACCAGCGTTAGTCGACCTCTGTCCATTTGACGCATTGTCCGTCATCAATGGAATGACCACAGGTGTGGACAACCATTCAGCAAGACACCAATTAAACTGACCAATATGTTTCACGCCCGTTTAATGGCTAAAAGATACAAAGTAGCCAAATCAACAGAGGTGTTGTCGATAATGACGGGACTCAATAATTGAACCGCTTTAAGACGAGGATAATGCAAGCCGTGGGAAGCCGATAACGAGGTGTTCCATGAATAATGTTTGATGTGCTCACCGGCGGGGTTCAGCCACACACTCCCTCGCCCATTGTGACCACGTGCGCCTGCTAAATGTGTCCAGTTTGTTCCTGGCTAACAATCCTCCCTCCATTGAACAGACCAGCACATCCCCGCTGATGCCGGACATTGTGCCAAACCGCCTAAACTAACAAGTTACTAATCTAAACGACACGTCTGATAAACCGTAAACATGTACAAGTCAGAGTCCATGGGAAGACAGCCTGCTCTGGCGAATAATTAAAGAAACAGTGTGTTAAATAGATAATTTGAGAACCTAATGTTAGTCCCAGTCAAAGTTGATGTTCTGTTCCCTTTTATGACGCAGACAGATGCACTGAATCAACGGAATTTTAATTTTGTAAATATGAAATAAAAAAAATTCAAAATCATATTTCTGCACAAAATTTAGTTAAATCATTTGACATTACCTAATTTGTATGATTTAATTTGGTAACATGTCATATACAATCAAGAATATTTTTATATCCATATCCGCATTCAATATACAATGTATAGGGTTTATTTTCAACCATATGAATACTAGTAGTTATTCAACAGTAAAATATAGACTCATTATAATGCATCATGTTAAGAAAATAAAATATTTAATCTTAGCACTTACCATATGTTTGCCATCAACGTCAGACAAGTTTTGCACCATCCTATCAATTTTTTTTATCGTTGTCAAATACATCCAACTTCATACAAACTTTAACCGTACAAAAATAAATACCGGTACAAATAAAATACAATAAAACTAAATAAATAAAATACAAATATAATACAATACAATGACTGACTGACCGACTGAATAAATGAATATATAATACATGTACATGTAAATTACTATATAAATTAAAATTTAACATCTTGATTAAAAAAAACAAAATCAAATATGTTTTATCTTGACTACATCACAGTAGAACATCAATACACATTATAAAGTACGGATGACAAAATTATATTTAAATTTAATTATAACATACAAAACAATTTCGAGCTCTTATTTAATTTCAAAGGAAACAATAATGCATTAATCTAATTATCTGATGTGATTTTTAGTTTAAAAATTATTAAATTAAAAAAGAAAATCGTCCATATTTAAACGTGTGACATGTAAACCACAGAATATATTCTTACTTATTGTTAGATATCAACACTATCTTGTTAATACCAAACGCTTTCTACAAAAATAACAGTTTCAAATTGAGTAATAGTGATATTTAAACATAATGTAAATTAAAAAAAAAATTGTCGTCAATATTAAAATGACAGTAGGCTCCACTCTACCTACTTATTGCTACAGAAATTAACAAAACAGTGTTAAAGTTAATACATTCTGTCAATATAAATTGACTTTTCATTGGTTATTTTCTTAATAAGGGTAACAATGGTAAAGCAAACAAAGAAAAAAAGTAACATTAATTTTGAGAAAAGTAAATTATCTTCCATATTGAAAAGTGTGCCATGTCAAGTACACAGTATACCCTTACTTATTGTTACATATGTCAACAACACGGTGTTAAAACGTGGCACTTTCTACAAATATAAGTTGGCATCTAATTGTTTTTCTTATTGTTCGTGTTCATATTTAAAAGGATATGAACAAGGTGTAAGCTTTCACAAATCAGCGAGCTTTAGTGAATAGTTTGAGCTTAGTCTACACAAGAACTCATTAGTTGGATGATCCTCGTAAGATGTCAACTGTGACAGTGAAGAAGGACCCCCATGTTTTCCTGATGACATGTTCGTCATGGCGGCGGCGTCGTCTTTCCCCACCATCTGCTCCCTGACGCCTTCTTCTCCAGCTTCTCCATTTCAAAAGAGCTTTGCAGTTGTACAATTTTTCAATCATAGACTTAGAGGTGCTCGAAAACAATAGTGTTGACACCTAAGAGTTCGTTATTAGCCTCTCAATCCGGCCAAGAGATCCTTCTTGTCCATGAAGCTGCTGGACACACACGTATCCAGCTGGGACCGAAGCAACTCTCTACGACTATATTTAGTCTCGGCCATCTTGAAAGCACTTTTGCTGTCTCCTTATCTCCGCCAAAACAATATCGATGACACACAAAATGTTCTTATTAGTCTTGGGTCCATCTGCGAGAGGGTTCTGTGTCCAGGAAACGACTGGACATCCACTTTGACGAGTGAGGCATCAAGTGGGCCCTTTACAACGACTCCGGACACGGCGGCTACTCCAACATGTGAACTTATATGGTCCTAATGAAGCCCATAAAACCTGCGAGAGAAATGGTCTCAACTTGTGTCACTGATACGGCTCTAGAGAACCTTTTTTTTCTTCTTCACAGAATTGAGCACGACAACCCTCAATGATGTTAATTATCCCTATTAAGAATCATCTGTGATGCACTATTTGAACAGATGAGTTACTTTCCTCAGTGTACGTAGTGCAGTAAGTTCACTTTAGATCTCTATGATGGATTTATAATGCAATGGTGCTCAGAAGACCAATCACGAGTTTTGATATAAATTAATTTTACTGATGTTATAAATAGACCATGCATAACATTTCAAAACATGTGCGCTTTTCATTTGTTGCCAGCAGTTCATTCCAAACGTTTAAACATGAGATACAGAATTGGTTAAACTTGTCATAGCCAATGCTTTTAATGATGACAATCAATCATTTCACAACAGTTTGCGCTAAATCGTCTATTATTTTATTTTAATAAACATAGTATTTAGGGATTATCAGCAGTGTTTAGATAGTGTAACTGTGTTATCTTCATTTGAATCCGTTTATAATAATTTTTAACTATATTATTGACGTATGTTTTGTCTGTTAAGATAATTGCTGTACCTGTATCTTTGTCAAAATTCTCATTGGCCTTGCACAGCTATATCATTTACAACACAATAGTTTATTTATTCGGATAACGTTGTTAATTATTATACTCACATGCTCTTTTTTGATATTTTACTATAATTAATTTTCTTTCTATTTGAAAATCTTTTTGAAATTTGATATTATTTAATTCTAACAAAAATGTACAGAATCGTTGAAGAGATGTGCTCAGATTATTATATCTGATAAAAGTTCATACATAATTATTATGTCCGTGCTTTCAAAACACCAATCACGGTAAAACAGTTTTAAATATTTATTTTTAAATCAAACGATAGGTTGTAACAAAATAAGTCTGTTTAAAATAAATTCGATATTTCCAATATGATTTTATGTTATAAAATTTAAAGAATTTACTGAAAACTGTGTTATGTATTTGCGTTATTTATAGTTTTGTTTTTAAATAAATAAAATAATAATCTTTATAAATAAATAAAATAATATTTATAAGTAAATAATATTTATACGTTATATAAAGATTGCCATACCAATCATGTATAAAGTAGATGAAGGTATGTACGCCTTTCAATTGTTATAAACATAGGGAATGATGTCTCTGACGTTCTAAGAACTACAGTACATTGTACATCGTAGCTAGTGGTATGTTAACACCAATACATAGCAAATTATGTGTAAGCACTTTGGCACATTGTGATGGTATTCATTGAGTCGTATAGAATTTCAGAATGATTTCATCATTTTGATGAAATGTCGTTTAAGGCCTGTACTGATATAGTATGATTCACAAGCGGGTTATGATACGGTTATCTTTGTACATAGATAATATGTTGAACATAATGCAAGATTTGCAATCAAGATTTAAATGCATATGGGAAATCTAACACAAACTACACTTGGAATATGGTCTGAAAATAATTTTTCAAATCTGAACAAAGTAAACGTTTATATGTCCTGCTCCATTGGGAGAATAAAACACGATATATCACCACATTTGATGAACCACATTTTATGGGATGCGCTGTTTGGAATGTCTTATAATCCCAGTATTAAACATGATAATACTGAGATGTTCTCCATCGACATTACCCAGTTTATGACACCTCAATAAGTGCAGGATATGAGCACGTGACAGGTCATGTTGCTTAACGTCTACATTCAGGACCAGAACCGTTTATGGTTCAAGCCATCCACTGCGTCCGGACAGGATAAATAAAAAAGGGGGAGGGACAGAGGGGGCACGGTCATACTAGCGGAAACAAGTCGCATGTGGAAAGATAAATTTTGCGTATATACCGTATAGCTCTCCAATGAAGAAGTAGCCCGAGGAAGAACTATTACCGGTCTTAAAGATATCCTTTCCCGTATTGGCTAGGTAAACACTCTGCGCAAACACAGCAGAACAGTAACAATTTGCTAAACACCTGGTATTGTCGCCTGGCAAACACGGTATATAGTAACTACACCCTTCTCATTCAGCAACGAGCGCGCTGGTGTTTAAACATGTCACCGTGTTTGCAAATAAGCAACAAAGGGGGCATAACCTAAAATCTTAATCAAAACATTTCTCTCCCCTATATTATAGACAATGACAAAGCTGGAAGAACAAGGCGTATATTTCGTTCGTGCAGTATAGTGCGCGCAATTGTAAACGCCATCCTATTGCAGCTACGAAGAAATTATTTGCTTTATGTTTGGAAAGGACCTACATGGGTGATTTGCGTGGATTTGCTTGTGTTTTTTTCTCGTTGAATGGTGAGGGTCACACCTATTGGAGGCAGCTGTATGGCCTTCTGTCACGGAGACGAGCGGACTAGGTCCTTGAGAAGGATCTGATAGAGGGCGAAAGAAAAGAGTTCATTTAGGAAAGAGAATCATGACGATACTTCACACAGCAATTAGTTGGATTTCATGATTTTCAGCATTCAACTTTTACTTGTAATAACAGATCGTTTTAGAAGATTTTCAATGGGTTAATGATGGTAGAACTGTTTGACGCAGAGAGGCGGGGTGTTGAGATCAACTGAGGGTTCTAAGTGACAGATCTGGCAGTCTTCAATTTAACGTGGTGTCACATGTTTCAATGGGAAAGCACAACTATGAACTGAAGATAGAGTTGATGTTTTTGTTTGTCAAACACTGTGTTATCGCAGATAAAAACATAAATGAAGCATTCACGTGTAGCGACTGTGAGGTAACGAGACAACTGACAAACCGGCATCACATTTTACCAACCACCCAAGTTGACATTGATAAATAACACGTGTACATCGAAAATCCGCTCTTGATGCGTGTGTGTCATGTGTGCAAGATCTTGCTTTTTTAATTAGTAAACTTCTTTGTTAAGTCAGTTTTAAAATCATAATAGTAATAAAAGCATGTGTGTATAAGACAAACGTGCAGTGATTCAGACTGCTACAAAAAACTCTACGTAATTGTATAATGCAATAGAATATTCATTTTTATATTTATTATTATCACAGTGTCATATATCAAAATGTTAGATCAGTTTAAAATCATAATCGTAATAAAAGCATTTCTGTACAAGACAGTGATTCAGACTGCTACAAAACGTTCTACGTAATTGTGTAATGCAATAGAATATTCGTTTTTATATTATTATAATCACACTAACATATATCAAGATGTTAGATCAGTTTACAAAATCATGATCGTAATAAAAGCATTTCTGTACAAGACAGATACCATGCAGTGATTCAGACTGCAAGAAGTTCTACGTAATTGTTTGAAGCAAGATAATACTCGTTTTATTACACGGTATGACATATCAAGTTGGGTCATATAGAATACTCGTTTTATTACACGGTATGACATATCAAGTTGGGTCATATAGGAGAGTAATACTACATTCTATTTTTTACAAATTATATGTAAAACAAAAATATTAAAGAGGAACATGTTTAGACACCGCCATGTTGTTGCGATGAAAACGCAGAGGCTAATATACCAAGGATTCGCAGGGGCCCGTCCTCTAGTTTTTGCGACAGTTAGAAATGTATTTTATTTTTCAATTTGTTTTACGTTGGTGAATCCGAGGAATAACTATTGAAACTTGCCAGTCATGATGCAACCAGAACAACGCATTACATCAGGCGTTCACACGATTTTTTCATACACTGTGTAATTTGTCATTGAGGTCCCTTAAATGGATTTTCTGAATCCATCTGGAACGAATCGAACTATCCAGATAAAGCTTATTAAATGCAATTATTATACATACATTGTTTATTTTATACACAAAATATTTAAAGTTCTTTTTACACCACAACATTATTGTAAACGCATGATTTTCAATATGTTTTAAACCACAATCTCTAAAGATAAGATATAAATATTTTAGTAAGTTAATATTTTATTTTAAACAATAATTATCGTGAAGTGTTTTGGTTCTTTTGTCTTAGACATACCCATTAAGCACTAATCTGTTTTGAACAATTCTACGACAGATGCTCAAGCAATACAAAAAATCTACACAATCTGGCAATGTTTATTTTGCCAGGCACATCATCTGTTTATGTTTTACGCACACGCATGGACAGCGACGGCCTGGACGTCGTTGCACCCAGATAAGGCATCAGGTGACGTGTCCACATTACACAGACACACAGCGTTAACCCTTAACACGCTAAAAGCCACAACTCCTATGGAAAATAACGTGATATGTGTGTTATTGTACACGTGCGTTGGCATGATAGCTGTTTTAATACGCGTGGCTGTTCCATCAAGAGCTGATGATGTCGTTTTGCGTCCGTTGTTTGTGTATCTTTGACCTGATGGAGAGTGAAGCATCGGTAGCGTCCGCCTTTGAAGCGGTCGGTCATCGAATCGATCTGTCTCAGTGGACTCATTTGCAGTTTGCAATATTTTCCGTTCCAACCATTTGTCCACAACAGGATCACCAAAGGCTGTGGTATGTGTTATCCTGTCTGTGGAAAAGTGCATATAAAAAGCCATTGCTGCTTATCGGAAAGAGTAGCCTATGTGTCGGGACCGGGTTTTCTATAAAGAAATGTATGACGTCCAATAGCCTATGATAAGATGAAAATCAATGTACTCTAGTGACGTCGTTAAATGAAATAAACTTGACATTTACCTGTGTTTATATAGAAATCATGTTTTCAGTATTGTCCCTCACATATACAATGAATTAAGAAAACACATACATGATTAGCAGCAATTATTCAGGTTTAAAACTTTAATGTCAAATGACAGTTTTGACATATCCTGTTGGATAATTAAAAAAATAGAACTACATGTACATGTAATGGAAATTTTATAATATTTAAGCCCTATGTGACACATTGGTGGATCTAAGATTTTGCATTGTTTTTGTAGATAATTATGTACTTCCTAAATGCATGAGAAATCTAACATTATCCGTTTTATTTTCAATATTCCATTACCAGATTTAAACTGTGATGACATCGAACTTTGTCACACTTTTCTGGCTCTTGACGTATGCCTTGGATCGAAAATGTCATGACGCTTCACATAATATATTATATTGACGAAAATATATAGACAATACATTATATAGAATAACTGAAATACTGTAGAATATGTGTATAGTATACTGCTGTAATGTTTTCTACTGCCACACAGAATGGAAAGAGAAACAAGAGAAGAGAAACATAATGGAAAAACATTAAATAATATAATACAAAAGTTAATAAAACGTACTAGTAAAAAATTCAAAAACGTAAAACACCCATCGCTCTCCAATAAATTAGTCAAACACATTTTTTAAAACCCACTAAGATAAGCTAATAAAATTAAAAAATATTAATTTTACTGTTGCTTTTGTGTTTATTTGCAATGTTTTTTTTATAATAACAAGTAAAATAGATGTATTCATTTAATTTATCTCCAATAAATTAGTCAAATACAATTTTTAAAACCCACTAAGATAATAAAATAATTAAAAAATATAATTTTACTCTTGCTTGTTTTGTGTTTATTTGCAATGTATTTTTTTCTATAATAATAAATAAAATAGCTGTATTGATTTCAGAGAATATTTATTTTTCTCTTGCTCTTTTTTCCGTTTATTTGCAATGTAAAGTTTGTATTATTTAACGATGTCACTAGAGCGCATTATTTGCGATGTACATATATTTGTTTTATAATAATAAGTAAAATAAATTAATTCATTTAAAATAATATTATTTTGATTCTTATCTTGATTTACGAATAATTATTTGAATGTATATAATAGAAACGTGTAGATTTTTGATTTTCTAAACCTTAGCAACAAAGTGATTTTTAATTATGCTACAAACAAACCGCAAAGAGAGGCTACTCGAACTAAATAACCCGGAGAACGACCAGCATATGTTCACAAGTGTTTGCCTGCTCTTATACCCCAGTCTTATGATAATGTTGACAAATGACGACAACAATCATAATAAGAGGATTAGCACTCGCCTGATGGATTATCAATCAAACATTGTTATGTACACATATGAATATTAATGAGGTAGAGCTGTAGTTATGTAAACATTGTTATGTACACATATGAATATTAATGAGGTAGAGCTGTAGTGGGTTTCTAACAACGAGAACGCACCAGAAATAACTATTATCACATGTTAACACTATCAAATGTTTTTAATTCTTGTGGACGTAAGCATGAAACAAATATAAAAATAACACCACTGGCTATGTACCCATATGAATATTCATAATGCAGATCTGTAGAGGTTTTCAAAGCACAATATTGAAAAAAAACCGCCAGCAATACTATTGACCAACGTTAAGGCTATCAAATATTTTAAATTCTTCTGCGTATAACACAATAACATTAACGGGATATTGAGTATTAGTTAAGTAACAAAGGCAGGTACATTGAATTAGAAATGTGGATTATAAGAAATAAAATTAAACGTAATGGTACTATACATTTTACAAAGAATGTAATCACAAAGACTTATCCTTTGAAATAGAAACGTATTCGAGCCACGTGTTTCCCCACTTAATTAAAATACAGGCAACTTATAATTAAATGCATAGACTAAACGTACACAGATGGACAGACAGACAAACAGATATACACACACTCAGAGAAAAAGATAGATATACAGGGAGATACAGACACACAGAAACGCACATACACATGCACACATACACACACACACACACA
>JAUTWP010245626.1:0-14358 GCA_033042655.1 Cyathermia naticoides | reverse complement strand
TCTCAGTGGACCCAGCTGCAGTCTGGGCTATTTTCCATTCCAACCAGTGGTCCACAACTGGTTCATCAAAGGCCATGATATGTAAATTATATATAAATTGGTTTTACTTCATGGCTCTAACAATCCACTTCCATGAAACAGGGGCATGATCTAGTATTCCAGTGGTGTTGTTAAACAAAAACAAACTTTAACTGTGGAAATGTGCATCTAAAATACCCCTTGCTGTTCATCGGAGATGGCATCTGCTATAACAGCCTGGCTCTGAATGTAGATGTTAAACATGTGGCAGTAGTGGGTTTTATACAAAGAAATGTGTCAGAATGATCATATGTTTGACATCTAATAGCCATTGATAGTAGTTAAATAAAACAATCGTTTCTTTGGCCCATTGACCGCTTTTTGGATACACATTTGTATGACATTGCAACTTTCTAATTCATGTAAATCATATTTAAATCAAGACCTATATCAAATAATATGTAAAGTTAAATATGATTAGCAACTACATATAACATTTTAATAATATTCACTGAATAAAAGATTAATGAGGACAAGGGCAATATCTGGTCCCTATGCATATAGGCTTGAGTCACTATTTGTAATTAGCCATATTAGGTCTAAACTAGCAATCCAAAATAGTTCTTATTTAGACACAAGCCAACTTTCAGAGTTAGATCCACAAATTATTTAGGGAAAGGACCATGTTTAATTCAAAAGGG
This sequence comes from Cyathermia naticoides, assembly GCA_033042655.1. Lineage (NCBI taxonomy): Eukaryota > Metazoa > Mollusca > Gastropoda > Neomphalida > Neomphalidae > Cyathermia > Cyathermia naticoides. The sequence goes on along the minus strand of JAUTWP010245626.1, from coordinate 13,639 downwards.
CTCCTGGTGATATAATACAGCATATCCTTTAAAAATAAAAATAAATATTTAAAAAGACAATGTTTTAGTGAGTATTGATCCCCTGGCCCTGGTCTTTGCATGGATTCACTTTTGTCTTTTCAAAATCCAGAATATTTCCATATTTTATTTTGCAAACATTTGCTTTTTTAAATTTGTTTGTTCACCAGTTTATTTGTGTAGCAATTGTTAGCCCGAGTTTAGAAAATGGTTGCCTTAGGCATGAAATAACTATATTCGAGAACCCCTGAGTAGTGTATTGTTTATGTGGCTTTCATGGGCATAATTTAAGCCAAGTATATATGTTATTTGTTTTTTAATAAGTGAACCTGGTTTATTGCATGGAAGAAAAGCACTAAAGGGCAATAAACAGCTGTTTGCTGAGAACATTGCCATAAATAAACCTAGTGTCGTTTAGTTCAGATGCATATGACTAACCATCCTGTATTACATGACTGCTCTGCTTACGGTATGTTAGTATGATCTTAATATTATATTTATCTTGTGAAATAGTTAATGGTTTACTACCGTAGTATTGTTAGTATGATATTAATATTATATTTCTCTTGTGAAATACTTAATCTATTACTAGTATTCTTAATGTTATATTTCTCTTGTGAAATACTTAATGGGTTGCTACTGTAGTATTGTTAATATGATATTAATATATTTATCTTGTAAAATAGTTAATGGATTACTACCGTAGTATTGTTAGTATGATATTAATATTATATTTATCTTGTGAAATGCTTAATCTATTACTTAATATTATATTTCTCTTGTGAAATACCTAATAGATTACTAGTATTTATTCAGTGGTAGTAGTTAGAACTGCAATGTGTGAGACAAACTCACAAAGACAATAAAATACCAATAGAACATTTTTATATCATCTTTTTTTTATGTAGAGAGTGGGATGTTACATAGCTCAGTCAGTAGCATGCCCACCTTTGAAGTGGTTGGTCATGGGATCGATCCTTCTCAGTGGACCCATCTGCCGTTTGGGCTATTTTCCATTCCATCCAGTGCTCTACAACTGGTTCAACAAAGACTGTGGTATGTGCTGTCCTGTCTATGGGAAAGTGCATATAAATGATCCCTTGCTGCTTATCAAAAAGAGTAGCCTGTGTGGCAGCAGTGGGTTTCCACTAAAATGTGTCAAAATGACCATATGAATGACGTCCAATAGCCACTGATAAGATAAAAAAATCAATGTGCGTGGTGTCATTAAATAAAACAAACTTTACTTTTACATTTTTTTTATGGGGACTTATTTAAACAGGTATGTATCGCAGTACAACTGCCCTGATTTGTGGACCTCCTATTGTGACATGATCCTGTTTTTTTAGAACCAGACAATGTTGTTAAATATAAAATGTCCTGTTCATCCTGATTTCTTGGGTAATATTTTATGTACAGCCTACATTTTAATCATAATTTTATACATTTTCAAAATATTTTTTATGAATCCATCTGGATTGTTCAGATGTTTAGACCTGGGCTCGAATTGGAAATGCATCAACAAGGAATTATATCTTAGCCAGACATTTTACCTCTGGGATATATAAGTTATAACACTACAGGGTGCGGGATGTAGCTCAGTCGTTAGTTTGCCTGTGGTTGGTCATCGGTACCCTAAAATTGTGTAAGAATGACCATGTTTAATGTCCAATAGCCCAAAGAAGAGCAGTGTGTTCAGATGGTGGTGTTAAATAAAACAAACCTTTTCCTTTTCTTTTAATTAGACCATCACATTAACACAATCAGTCATTGGATCGATCCTTCTCAGTGGACCCATCTGCAGTTTGGGCTATTTTCCGTATCAAACTGCTCCACAACTGATTAATCAGGCCGTGGTATGTGCTGTCCTGTATGTGGGAAAGTGCATATTAAAGATTCCTTGATGCTTATTGAAAAGAGTAGCCTATTTGCCAGCAGCAGGTTTCTTCTTATAAAAAAACCCCGTCAAAATGACCATATATAAATGACGTTTAATAGCTAATGATGATAAAAGTCAATGTTCTCCATTGGCGTCATTAAACAAAACATACTTTACTTTATATAACACTACAGAGATTTTTCCAGAGGGTAAAATTGTGTACCATTAAATTTTACTGTATGACTCAGTGTCAGTGACACATATTAATGAAAATCCTCAATTATCAAAAAGTATGCAGTATCTCTTACCAGTGTCACATAAAATAAAAATTAAATATAGAGCCTACTCTAAAAAAGATTTCTGCAGGAAAGCATACACTACCATTTTTAAGTCATTGTTCATATCCTTTGAAGTAGAGTGGGATGTAGCTCAGTTGGTAGCATGCCTGCCTTTGAAGCTGTTGGTTGTTGGATCAATCCTTCTCAGTGGACCCATCTGCAATTTGGGCTATTTTCCATTCCTACCAGTGCTCCATAACTGTTTCATCAAAGGCTGTAGTATGTTCTGTCCTGTCTATGGGAATGTTCATATAAAAGATCCCTTGCTGCCTATGTGGTGGGAGCAGATTTCCTCTAAATAAAATGTGTCCAAATTTTTCAATTCTTGACAGTTTGTATTTTGTCATGTAATATGTAGATCACAAGCACTAATTAATCTTGTATGGAGATTATTGTGTTTCTAGTGACTTATAAATATTGACAGTTGCTATGGGTTTACATTGTTTTCCAGATGACCATTATGTGACCTATTTCCACCAGAACAACATGCACTCTTACAGGCATAGTTTTTGTGCAATATGTATACTGTACACATTTAAATATTTTATAAATTGCTGACTTAATGATTTTTGTTTTTGCAGGATGATGGCATGATGTCGGAAACTGCGAACCAGCAGGACGCCGCAATGAACCTCGCTACACACAGCGAGGGGAAGGAATCCAGCGTGCCTAATGGTGACATACGACAAAATGGCACAGACAATGGACATGATACAGCTCTGGTAAATGTTCTGCATGAAAATACTCTGTAAATCATAACATTTGAAAATCTATCAAAATACTTTTATAACTATATTTTGTTAAATGTTCAGCATGAAAATAGTCTGTTAATCGTAACAACATTTGAAAATCTATCAAAATAATTGAGTTCATGGAAATACTTTTATGATTGTATTTTGTTAAATGTTCAGCATGAAAATAGTCTGTAAATTCTATAAACATTTGAAAATCAATAAAAATGAGATCATAAATACTTTTATGATTTTATTTTGTTAAAAGTATTGTTAATCTAATTATGATCATCTGGTCTAGGAAATTTTTGTTATCATTTATAAATATATTCCTTAAAAGGTTTCTTCCATTCAGTGATGCATAATTTACACTGAAAAAACAACAGGAAATACTTCTTTTTGCAAGTCTGTGACTGATGCCTGATCCCTGGGCCTGATGTTTCTTTTAAAAACTTGTGTTTACTGGTTCATAGTTTTAATGTCTTATTTTAATGTGTTAGGGTATTGCTAATTTACTAATAACTGAAAAAACACAAACAGGTTAACTCAGCATAATGGATTTTACAAACTTTTAATGTGACAGGGTTGCATAGTGCATGTACCTTTGAGCTAAATTATATATATATATAAATTCATGTACAGTGAAACCTCTCTAAACCGGAATACCGTCAAAACCGGACCAACAATTCAATCCTAATGTGTCCATTTAGTGTAATTCTAACCTCTGAAAACTGGACACCTCAGTAAACTGGACATTTGATCCCATGTGTGTTTGGTTTAAAGAGGTTTCACTGTACTTGTTAAAAGCTGGTTAGAACAACAGTAAAGCTATATGTTCATGTACTTTATGGTTGGTACAACATTAGTTATATAAGTTCATGCACTTTTTTTATGTCAAATAGCTGATGATTTAAAAGCAGTCAATATGCTCTGGTGGTGTTGTTAAATAAAACAAACTTCACTTTTTAATTTTATGGTTGGTGTAACATTAAAGATATAATCAAGTAAGGCTTTTAGGCTTTTATACATATTCAACAATATTTAATAAAAGTAGTTTTTAACATGAAACAGTATATTCGTTTATTTAAATAAATTAACTGTCAAAATGTGACTTATTGTCTTCAACAAGTGCTGCCATTTTCCTTCCTATTGTGTCACGTGATATTTTGAATTCCTTTGCTTGTAACAAGCAGTGTTGCATAACATGAGGTATTAGCATTCACAGTAAATAGAATCTAGTTCGAATTGGTTCTAAAGCTTGACACTTTCATTGAATCAGCCAAGGAGTACGCTGCTTTTTGTAACAATTCTCAAAATAGTAAACCTGAAATAAGCCTACATAAATTTCAGTTAACTACTGTAATAAAGAATTACAAAATCGGACATGTTGTGTTCCGAACATTTGACCCTTCGCTTCATTTCTGCTGATGTAAACACCGGTTCGAACTGACATGGCTCCAAAATCCGGTCTGTTTCAACAACAGTTTTGTCAATGAAGTTTTCACTACTCCCAGAAGAAAATCTCGCACCCGAATACATTGCTGTTTGATATTGTGTGTTCAATCATGTAATACCGTACACTAACAAAGACCTCTTTCTGCATCATATCTGGTGCTAGAATTCAAGGAGAGACAACTCTAAAGACACAAAGTGGCCGATTACAGCATGTGGGAATTATCATGGTTTTTAATAGAATACACAGTTTTTGTAAATTAAACGGTGTGTATTGTGTTTTACCATAGATATTCATATTTTCAACTATTTTTTTGTTTTTTTGTTACTATGTTCATAGGCTTCTCTTTCCGATAAGCAGCAAGGCGTCTTTTATATGCACGTTCCTACAGATGGGACAGTATATACCATGACCTTTGATTATCAGTTGTGGACCACTGGTTGGAATGGAAAATAGCCCAAACTGCAGCGGCGTCTATTCAGAAGGATCAATCCAACAACCGACTGCTTCAAAGCCGGACACGCTGCGGACTGAGCTACATCCTGCTCTCACATTAGGACCAAATTGTTTGTCTTGTTTAAGAGGTTATTCTGGTTTAGAGGGGGTCTTTCACTGTGCATGGAAAGTTCTGTGTGATGACAATAATGAAAATAATGGCAGTAAGTCACCCAAAACAAAATTTTGAGTTAACCTTTCTATAAATTATGAACACTATTTTCTTTCTCTTGGGGTGGGTTATAACTCAATTTGCGAGCATCTGAGGTTGTTACATTGAAGAATCAAACCTCCTCAGTTGACTATATTTTATTGCTTTTTCTTTTCCCTAGCAGTAATCCACAACTGGACAAAGGCTATGGTATATGTTATCCTGTCTGTGGGATGAGGCAAATAAAAATCCCTTACTACTAATATAAAAATGTAGCTGGTTTCCCCTAAAACTCTGTAAGAATGACCATGTTTTGATGCACAATAGCCCAACAAACATCATAACATGATGGTGTTAAATAAAACAAACCTTTTCCTTTTCTTTTAACCAGACCATCACATTAACACTAATCTTGTAGCATTCGGTCGTTGGATTGATCCTTTTGGGTGGACCCATCTGCTGTTTGGGCTATTTTTCATTCCAACCAGTGTTCCACAACTGCTTCATCAAAGGTCGTGGTATGTGCTGTCCTGTCTGGGAAAGTGCATATAAAAGAACTCTTGCTACTTATCGAAAAGAGTAGCCTATGTGGATTCAGCAGGTTTCCTCTAAACAATGTGTCAAAATTACTATAATTTATATATGTAAAAATGACCATATGTATGACGTCCAATAGTTGATGATAAGATAAAAATCAATGTGCTCTAGTGGCGTCGTTAAATAAAACAAACTTTACTTTTAATAACACTTCTGGGATTTGTTTCTAGCACTGAATTGACCACTAATGTTTAAATAGTGTATAGATGTTTCAAACAAACATACCTTTCCTTTCAAAATAACGAGATTCAACAAAGAAGCATTTTTATATTGTGTAGGCAGAATGAAAATGATATTTACTCAAATTACTCATTTCTTCAAGTTCAACCAGAATGTTTTGACAAAAAATAAATATTTGCTGATACGTGCCAATATTCATCAGCCTAGGCTCAGGCTCAGAGATGTCTGATTTAGGATATAATACTTATACCAGCAAAAACACTGCAGTTTATCTTTTGTCTGGTACACTGTTACAATACAGTGTCAGCCGGGGTAAGGCTTTGCCATCACTCTCATTACAGCAGGCATTTTACACCAAACGATACATGATCGATCACAAGATTCACAGCAGATTCATGGGCTCGTGGCAAAATTTTGTTTCCCTTTTTACCAAAGCCATGTATGTTTGTTCTTTGAGTTCTCATTATCAGCCGGCTGGCCTTTGTTTACACAGGACCACAGCACAAGACTCCAACAGAAGCCCGTCATTGCCATACACAAAAGTGAAGACAGTAATAAGGAAAGCAACATTTAGTTTCCAGCTCGGTCAATTTTAAACAGACCAGACTGGATTCGACCTGTTCTGTGGAGACTTAATCCAATGGATTTTCATTTCTTTGAAGAGTAGTTCTTGTTGTTCGCTTTCTGCTTGAGACAATACTGATAGGGGAAAACATAATGATGATATGTTGGATGTTTATCTAGCTTGAACAAGTGGCTTGCTGTTATACATTTTTTAAAATTTCTTCTAGTGTGGGTGATTGATCATCAAAATTTGTTTCATTTGGACTTTGTGATGGATTACTGAAATGATACTGCAATTTGTTTTCATTGTGCTATTGGTGTCTGTAAATATAAGCTTGTAGTATGCTTTACCTTTAATGTGGTTAAATGCATACAGACATCATAAGCTAGAAAGAGACTTTCTGAAGGAGTGTTAATAGATTCTGTTCTAGGAGACGCTATTTATTATTCTGATGTCTAAGATGCTATGGTTTCTGATTGGATCTGAGCAGACACCTCATCATGGTCATAATCATAATGAATGCTACAACTGATAACTATTTTATAAGGTTTGTTGCAGGTCAAAAGGTCAAACACTCTTGGTTGCTGAATTATGAAATATCTTTCTGTTTTTAGAATTCTAATATTTCATATATATATATATATGTGTGTGTTTCTATGTCTGATCAGAAGGCTTAAAACAAAGAACAATCTGTCCAAACCAAATAATGAGTTTTATTTATTTTTTCAATCTAAATTGATTTATGACTCTAGAAAAAAAAGGTCTAAAACTAGTCTGTCCCAAATGACTGGTTCAGACTGAGTCCAACTTAGTTTGAAATTCAATAGACATTGCTCAGAACTTGATTGGTAACTTTAAATTAAAAGCAATGACTGATGATCATACTTAATTATCATTTTCATTATACACCTATTAATACATCAATTTTCATTGAAGTTATTTATCTAGCAATAATAACTTTAGTATAGCTCACCAATACATACTGTACTGAGTGCCTTAAATATGTTATCTGCTTGATCTGTTACAGTTAAAATGACTTCAGTATCCATGTCAAAGTAAAGTATTACTTTACTATCTTCATTGAAAAAATCAACATGACACTTACTCAGTTGTTTGTCCTCTGATGAATGGAAATACTTTGTCCTTTTCGTTTGTGCATGTAGGCAGATGTTGTCATGTCATCATGTTTAACATCTACATTAAAAGCCAGGCTGTTACAGCGGATGAGGGAGATGTTCAACTGGTTCTGGATATGTAAGCTACTGTAAACCTTATTAATATTGCGACATGTTTGTTATGTGAATGTATACCTTAACACATGTTCGTGACGTGTAAAATTTCACAAACGACTGTTGACAGCTGTAAGCACACATCAAACTGGAAAATAGTGTGTGCATATTAATTTTGTGACATAAGGTAGGACGCGAGCAACGTAAAATATATACGCCCAATTTTTTGTTCATGGTTTACAGTATTTATAAGTTAATTTTTTGATAATTCATCACTTTTTAAATGAAATTACTTCTGATTGATCACAGGACCTTTTTCTTGTTACCATCTTGGTATAATATGTATATCTTAGTAATCAGAAATTTAACATATGGTTCCGATTAATCTTACAATTGTGATCCCAGAGTTTTAGGTCAAAGGTAATTTACATTCTGTAAGAGGTATATGGATGTGAAAGGTCATATTATGTAGTATTGCATGATTTTAATAGTTACACTTGGTAACACAATGACTCAAAAGTCAAATGACTGGTGTAATCAGTACCAATATGATGTGTATTCATATTAACTAGGGCAGTGTACCTTAAGGTTCAGTCACATTTGTAGGTCAACTGGCATAAATGCTTATGTAAGCGCTTTGTAGACCAGGCTTTATTTTTCCATTATTTATTGTTTAAAAAAATTCATGACATTTTTAAAACTGTTTTTCATGAACATTGTAAAGTCAATGTTTTTTCAATATATACTCACATTTTTTCTATATGTCCCTTGGACTGCCTTGAACAGAGATACAGTTTTAATGATGATAATAGATATGTTGTTTAGATTACACAACAATAAATTTTGTTAATTGAACATATTAATTTTATGGTTTATAGAGATTTTCTGGGGTTTATTATTATAATTTTTTTGTCCCAGTGCCCCCTTTCCTTTTTCTCTTTTGAATTCCATCCTGTATCTTTTCGATTCTGGCATCTCCTATCTTTCAAAACCTTTTGCTGTCCATCTCCACATCCCAGTCCTCGTGTCTGTTGTCAGAAGCTTGAATCGAGAAAGAACAGAGGATGGGATTTAATCCTGTCAGGATTCAATAAAAACAACTGCAATAATCCTGTGACACGTAAACATCTCTGTCATGAATTGCATGTTATGCCATTTGTAATTCCGACCAGTGATCCACAACTGGTTCATCAAATGCCATGGGATGTGCTGTCCTCTATTGGAAAGTTCATATAAAATAGTTTTTGCTGTTTATTGGAAAGAGTACCCTGTGTGGTGGCAGTGAGTTTCTTTTAAAAAAACATGTCAGAATGATCATGTTGATACCCAATACTAGTAGTCGATCGATAAAAAAACACCAATGTGCTCTAGTGGTGTTGTTAAATAAAACAAACTTTACTGTCATGAATTAGAAATTGTACTTGTGGTTGAAAAAGAAGAAAATATGTTGTTTTAATGGATAAGCATTTTGTACATAAAACTGTTATGGGATAGTTGTATCCTCAAAATAAGCCTTGTTTATTAGTCAGTCAATGTCCTTTTCATTAGCCAAACCGGTTTCTTAAAAATGGACAGGCCTGCCTGTTAAAAGTGTGCCAAAGCTAACCAATCACATTTGTTAAAATTCTGTGAAAGCTGGCCAATCGTATCTGTTAAAAGTGCCTGAGAAATCTTTATGAGACATGTGATATATAATTACAGTTGAACCTTTCTAAACTGGACACATGGTCCAAGTAAAATGTCCGGTTATCAGAGGTGTCTGGTTTTCAGGGGTTAGATTTACACGAAATGGACAGTTTGGGACTGAATTGTTCGTCCGGTTTTTACAGGATACCAGTTTTGAGGGGGTCCGATTTAGAGGTGGTCCAGTTTAGATGAGTTTCACTGTATTATGACATAGATAATGTTCAAATAGGTGTGTAATAAACAGGTATATATGTACATGTACATTGTATTATGAAGCAAATTAGCATTAAGTGCTGGAGACCTTGTTTATTGTCCAGACAGCTCTGTGTCACTTTCGCACCGAATTACTCCATTTTATATCAGGTTACCGCAAAAATAAACCTTTTTATTGGCTTAATAAAACAAGAGTGCAGACGTTTATTGGGAAGTTATTGTTTTTATTCTAGATATATTTAGTTTCATCTTTTTATGCACACTTTGCTTTTCATGATAAAATTTATTGTCATTTCATATTTTTGTTACCTTCTATTTTGTCACAAATTTACATAAATAAAATATGTAGGTGTAAAAGTTTGTATTTCAAAAATTTATCGTAATATTATTTTACTATTTGTTAATATTGATTTATATTACATTATTCACACACAAAATTGTTCTTTTATTTGGATTATTGCAATATATGGATAAGCATGATTTGTATTTTTAAATATTTCCAAAATCCACTTTTTACAGAAATTGCAATTAATATAAAAAAATGTAATTAGTAAAAAGCTTATCCTATGTTCTTTATCATATCTGCATTCAAACACTGTTGGTTATGTCTCTTAAGTAGATCAGGATTTTTATGTTCCTGATGAACTGTGTGGTATTGATCAGTTCACATTTGTTCATCAGTAAGTTCATGCCGTTTTAACTGAACCATTACTGAAACTGAAATTAGATTCTGACAGATTGATGGTCTAAATATTGCATAACATGTATTTTCCACCCTACAGTTATTACAAAACAAATGAGTGTTTTATGTCTAAAAGAATGTTTATATGAATTTAATTTTTTCATAGTCAACGCAGTATTTAATTTATTTTTCAATTATTACAAAACAAATGAGTGTTTTATGTCTAAAAGAATGTTTATATAAAGTAATTTTTTCATAATCAATGCAGAATTTTATTTATTTTCCAATTTTTTAAATCACAATTCATAGCTAAAAACTGGGTGTTAGTGCATACTAGTCTTTGGTTTTGTTTATTGCTTCTGGTTGTTTAATGTTTTATGTGTGTGTTTATCTTTACCTATACTTTATTTGACTGACTAAGAGCCATTGTTTGTTTGCAACTGATAGTGTGTTTTGACGTGGCAGTTTGTAAACTTTTATACAGGCCAAGTATTGTTTGTCGTGTTGATACAAACACTGTCAACAACAAAACACTGTGTTTTAGATGGTAAAACTACCAGGTAACCCAAGAATGCTGGATTATTTCACATTCACTACTGCAGAATTGATAAACAGCTTTTCAAGACTTTGTCAGTTGAGGTCTGGCGAAGATAAATTCATTTCAAATATGCTAAATTGATAAACGTGTACACACCAAGTTTTTGTCAGTTGTGGTTTTACACAGAGGATACATTTTCAAAGTACTACGAAGGATACGGTAAATAGATTTTTTGAGTGTTTGTAATACATGTATACCTGACATGGATCAGTGGTGATGACATTTCAGGGTTATTTCTGAAATTCATTTGGAAATGTGTTTAACATGCTTACAACATGATGGGTGTTCAAGCATTCTCCTCCTGGGAATTGGATATGACCTAGCTGGGCACCCTAATAATGGGTGGATTTTCATATACCGGTAGTACTTTTTAGGTGGATGCTATCAGTCAATGTACGGGTAATCATGAGTAGGGAGCCCCAAAAACCCAGAGTCAATTGGTACCAACAACATATGCTGGCTTAGAAAGAGTGCTGATATAGACAGATTTCATCTTGTGTTGTTGTTTTTCAAATTGTGCTGGTTTACACAGAAATCTGGATTGATGGACCTTTTACATGTATTTGTTTCATCTGATTATCACTCCTTACATCTAGGATAGTAAAATATCACTCCACTATATTTATATAGATAAAGTCATCCTTAAAATATTTTTGTTTGTCCATTTCTTGCCTGTGATTTCAAATGTGGTAGGAAAAATATGTTCTCTTTCTTTTTTTGCTCCATACATATTAAATATTTAGCTACACAATTTATAAATTGAAATCGTTTAAATCCCTCTTCCTCTTCCCCCCCAAAAAAAATCTGTAAAAGAGGTTAAAACAGATTTTGACACAAGCCTATTTTTGTAAGTCGGTTGGATAAGGACAAACAATTTTTTTTTATTGTTGCCTAAACTGGGTTTTTTATTTTTTATCTAAAAACCTAGAACAAAGCAATTTTTCTGATCTAATGTTCCTACTTTTCTGTTCATTTAGTGTTAAACATTGTATTTGCAGACGCCACCATCTCAGGGGTCTACACCAAATAAAGTTGCCATAGCGGTGGTTGGAGCTGCCAAGAGGAAGTTGAAATCTTCGTCAGTAGATACACCAACACGGCAGACTTCACCGCAACATCAGGTGCCAAATCAATCACAACAACCATTGCTCATGATGGCTGCTCAGCATGGGCTTTCACCACAACAGGTCCAGCAACTACTACAACAGCAACTTGTGTCACCTCAGCATCTGCAGCAGATGATGCAGCAACAGCAAAGTTTGATGGCGCAACATCAGGTTAGTTTGTGTATTTATCAATGGGTTCACACTGAATTACTGAGATGGATCCCATACTGCTTATCAAAAATAGTAGCTTATGAGGTGGCAGAGGGTTTCCTCTAAAGAAATGTGTCAAAATTACCATATAATATTATGTTTGATGTTCAATAGCTGATGATAAGATAAATATCTAATGTCATCGTTAAATAACAGAAACTTTACTTTTTTGTTACAATCTTGAGTGTTCCTTAACTTAAAGTGGCAGTGTCTGTTTTTTTATAAATATTTAACAATTTAAAATATATCTTGTACGTTTGTTTGATGCCCTCCACGCTCCATTCTGACACAACCATTTGCTGTATCGTAATTAGATCACGTGAAATACACTATAAATCGGTGAGGCGACCTGCCATCGATAAGTCGTAGTGCTATTCACATGACCTAAATATGGTATAGCAGATCATTGCATCAGAATAATGGAGCGTTGTGCACACCAAATAAATGTACAAGATATATTCTAAATGGTTAAATATATTTTTTTTAAACGGACACTGCCACTTTAATTTGAAGAGTATATATCGATTAAATACCAATGTTAATTTAGTGTCATGAAGTAGTCTGTACTGTCATTCATGAAATATTAGCAGTTTAAACATTTATTGAAAATTAAATTGCTAACCCATGACAACATAAACATTGAATGAGGTTGACAGTGTACAAGTCTATTGGTATGTGGTGTACTTTGTGTAATTATTTTATGACTTGAACTTTTCTTATAGCCTCACTAAATGATCGCAGTTGTGTGTACAGTGAACCCCTCTAAACCGGACACCTTTGGGACCAATTAAATGTCCGGTTTTCAGAGGTGTCCAGTTTTCAGGGGTTAAATTTACATTAAAAGGACACATTGGGACCAAATTGATTGTCCGGTTTTCAGAGGATTCCGGTTTAAAGAGGGTCCGGTTTAAAGGGATTTCACTGTATCTTTGTTATGGAATGATTGAAACAGGTTTCAGTTATACTCGAGCAGCTGTTGTTCAAATAAAAATGATTTATAGGTTAGTGGTAAAACAAATAAATGTTGAAGGGAAACAAATAAATAATTTAAATTATGTTATAAATTTTCTGTTATGTAAATAGATTACTAGCCTTAACCAGTTTTTATTTTAAAGAAAAATGGGGACATAAATGTCTTGTCGTTTCATCCATCTCTTCATATAATTCACTTTATTTTATTTTAAACTACAGTGAACTCTGTCTAAACCAGATCCCCACTGGACAAACAATTCATTCCCAATTTGTACATTTAGTGTAAATCTAACCTCTGAAAAACGGAAACCTCTGAAAAACGGAAACCTCTGAAAAATAGACATTTTACTTGGTACCGTGAAAGTCTGGTTTAGAGAGGTTTTACTGTACTAATAGAATCAACAGATTAATTTCTATTTTTGTTCAATGTTTTTTCTATACTGTGAAACCCCTCTAAACCGGACACCTTTGGGACCAAGTAAAATGTCTGGTTTTCAGAGGTGTCCAGTTTTCAGGTGTTAGATTTACATTAAATG
>JAUTWP010245515.1:0-14365 GCA_033042655.1 Cyathermia naticoides | reverse complement strand
ACTGGTTCATCAAAGGCTGTGGTATGTACTGTTCTGTCTATGGAAAAGTGCATATAAAAGATCCCTTGCTGCTTATGTGGTGGCAGTGGCTTTCCTCCTAAAAAGTGTGTCAAAATTACCATATGAATGACGCCCAATAGTCGCTGATAAGATCAAAATCAATGTGCTCTAGTGGCATTAAACAAAACAAACTTTGCTTTACTCAGTATAGGAATAAGGTTTTTCAGTACCAAAAGTAAAGTTTGTTTTATTTGACGCCAGTAGAGCACATTGATTTTTATCTTATCAGCGGCTATTGGACATCATATTTTCAGTACCAAGTTCATACCAGAGAGACTACTCTGAAAAGCTTAATGGTAAGGTATATTAAATACACCACTTACACTGACCTGAATTGGCACAATAAATCTATGTTTCTTTTTATTTGAGAGTGGGATGTTGTTCAAAGGATTCTTGGGAGCTATCATTTATTGGATTTATCCCTATAAATGGACCTATGTGGCTAATTCCTATTCCAAACAAAAGTCATGCTTTCTGTCTGTTAAAGTGTGTATAAAAGGCAATTTGCTGCTTATCAAAAATAGTAACCTATGTGGTGGTAGCATGTTTCTTCTAAACTACGTTTAATAAATATTGTATGTTTGACACCTAACAGCTACTGTTTAAAAACTGTGTTGGTGTGAGGTTAAACATTCCTTTCCTTGCTGAAACAGATCCATTTCTGTTAGAGCACATATACATGGTATTATAAACCGCTTCAGCAACATATGTTGTTACCAAATAAGAAATTTCAATAGTTTAATGAAACATGTGTTTGCATCAAACATAATTGCATGCATACATACACAGATAGCATTGACACAATTAATTGTAAAAGTACTACTGAAAAAACAGTGATGTTTGGGTGTGGGATGTAGTTCAGTCGATAGCGTGCCCACCTTTGAATCGGTCGGTCGGTCAGTCGGTCGGTCGTGGGATCGATCGGTCGGTCGTGGGATCGATCGATCGATCCTTCTCAGTGGACGGACCCAGAGCTGCAGTTTGGGCTATTTTCCGTTCCTGTCAGTGGTCCACAACTGGTTCAACAAAGGCCATGGTATGTACTGTTCTGTCTGTGGAAAAGTGCATATAAAAGATCCCTTGCTGCTTATCGAAAAAGAGTAGCCTATGATAAGAGTAACCGATGATAAGATAAAAATCAATGTGTTACAGTGGCATCGTTAAACAAAACAAACTTTACTTTTTGCTAATAGACATAGGAAAATTTACACATTTTTATTGGAACAAATTAAACAATCTGCCTATCTAATTCACCTAGCCTTTACGCCTATACCATACACATCATATGACACTGGCAAAAAGATGTCTACTCTGTGACATAACGTCATATATCACATGTGAGCGGACCTGACATCGCAATGTCGACTAATAGACATATTAAATTAACATATTAACAAATATTTTTAGATAGTCAAATACATTTAACCTGTTTCAATTAACCTCACGTCAACTGATTTACTTTTTAAAATAACACATTCTTTAGTTTTGCATATTATATCACTAATAATTCACAATTAACAAATTTTAGCACGGTTTTTGAATGAATTGCCGTTATTAGCTTATCAACTAACAAACTTGCACCATGAAAACATTTTATTTAAAATTTTGTTTTATGATTTAATTTTATAATTTAAGAATTAATAAATGAATTTAATTATTTTAAATATGAAATTATAACAATTTTGAAGTCAAAAGTATTTTTTTTTCATTTTCTGTTTAATATATATAATTATATACTAGTAAAAGAAGTTTATTTTTAGTAACATGTACCTTTAATGTAAGTTTTACTTTTAAATATTTTTCCTAATTTAATCTCCAATGAAGGTTATACATTGTAAAACAATGCATAAAAATTAATAGTTTAAAACAAATTAATACGTTTAAAACAAATTTAATTTTTACAGTTTTAAAATTAACTGTTTTAACAGTACAGTAAAAAGTAATACTCTGTGTAAAATTATCATAGTAATAGTTTTAACAGTAAAATGTTTTCAAACTATGAGAGTAATACATTGTGTTAATGTTCATGTGTATTCAGTGTAAAGCAGAAACCTGCAGAGCAGTCTCATACTGTCAATGGCGAAAAAAGGGAAGTAACTCTCTTTGTTTTTAATTATTTTGGCTCATTAATTTTTATGTTATACTATGGAAAAGTCGAAGGGCTATCGAATTACAAGTGATATTATTGAGTTATAAGTCAATATTATCATGTTATAAGTCAATATTATTATCGAGTCAGGAAATTGAAAAAAATAAATCTTTCAGTAGCCGTTCTACTCTTCCATAGTTATACCATAAAAAAATTATTACAATGTATGTGTATAAAAATAATCTATATATACACACAGATATAACATAGTTTTCCTCAAATCAATTAGCAGTATGCTCCATCCCCTGACTTAATAATATATACACAAATTATTCGTATAAAATTAAGAGAATCCTCATAAAAGTGTTTTTCCATCCAGGAGCGTAATAGTTTACAATGCTCAGGGGCACTATATGTTTTGGTGCCTCATGCCAAGTTTGCGCCCCTTTTATATTAACTTTTATTACCCTTACCTCCCCCCAGTGTCCATGATCCCTCTGCACCCCTATTTCTATATCACTACTCCCTTCACAGATTGTCTTATCACCATGGTTTCTTAAATATTTTCACTGTTTTGTCATATTGTATGTTGTATGTGGGCCGTAGCCTGAGACAAATAAATAAATTAAAAAAGTTAAGAAAGAAGGGATAAACAATGGAGAAAAATCTAGATGATCAGAGGAAGTTAACAGAGAAACAAGGGAGTTAATTTTACAGAAATAAGGAAGAACTCAGTTAAACAAGGGAGATAAATTAACAAATCAAGGGAGGTAATTTAAAGATTCAAGGGATGTAATTACTAATTTAGAGAAGTGAGGTAAAAAATTAAGTGAGGTTATTTATGAAACTAGGGAGGTAATTTAAAGAACTAGGGGAAGTAATAAAACAATTCAAGGGCTGTAATTTATGAAATAAGGGATGTGATTTAAAGAACCAAAGGAGGTGATTTAAAGAATCAAGGGATATAATTTTGTGAAAGAACATTAATTTAAATAATCAAGGAATGTCATTTGGTAAAAAGGGCATTAAATTAATAAAATCAAGGGAGGTAATCCATTATCATAAACTAAAATTTGCAGTTTTAGAATTTTAACAGAATCTGTCTCAAATGTAGCTACAGCCTCATTGTATTTGTGATATATTTATGTTATGTCTGTTAAAAATGTCTTTGTGTATTCATACAACTCGTAATTTTAGTGAAATCTTTTTAAAATGTTTTATCATTTTTTCATCTGTCATTGTCAAGTATGAATTATTACATGTACATTGGACTCCCAGGACAAAGTAAATGTCCAGTTTTCAGAGGTGTCCTGTTTTCAGGGGTTAGATTTATACTAAATGGTCAGATTCGGACCAAATTGTTTGTCTGTATTAGAGAAAATTCAGGTTTTTGGAGGGGGAGGGGGGTTCAGTTTCACTGTACAGTTGACTCTGTCTAAACTGGATCCTTATGGGACCCGAAAAATAAGCTGGTTTAGACAGAGTGCTGGATTAGACAGAATTTTTCTAGTGTTATAAGTCAATTTGGGACTGAAAAATATATCCTGTTTAGACAGATTTCTGGATTAGACAGATGCCGGTTTGGACAGAGAGCACTGTATATGTTTAGTAGATTTTATGTAATATTTTCAACATATAATCCTCTTTATGATGGAATTCCATGATTCTTTTTCCATGTACTGCGTCGTTCCACAAGGTTTGTCATTTCTTTATCAATTATTTCATATCACAAAATTTCATTATTTTATCATTATCATTTATGAAAATTAATAATTTTTGAAATTTAAAATTAAATTGAAAAAAATATGAAACAACTTTTTCTTTTTTCTTACAGGAGACTGTGTGATGAGGATGATGAGTTGAGCGAAGTTGAGCCGGACGCCGTCCCCAGCGAGGTCAGGGATTGGCTGGCCTTGACCTTTACAAGGTCGATGAGCAACATGAAACGGAAAGGAGATGACAAACCGAAGTTCCGGAGTGTTGCCCATGCTATCCGTGCGGGGATTATGGTAGACAGGTAAAACAAGGGCAGATAATTTGTTTAAAGGGCAGATAATTTGTTTAAAGTGCAGCTAATTTGTTTAAAGTGCAGCTAATTTGTTTAAAGGGCAGACAATTTGTTTAAAGGGCTGATAATTGTTTTGAAGGACAAATAATTGTTTTAAAGGACAAATAATTTATTTAAAGAGTAAATAATCTGTTTAAAGGGCAGATAATTTGTTTAATGTCTAGATAATTGTTTAAATGTGCATTTTATAATTTAGTATTGTTATGATTTGCAATTTAAATAAAGCCATTTCAGACAATGTAGAAAAAAAAATCATAAAAAAGGTAAGATAATTTGTTTAAAGGGCGGATAATGTGTTTAAAGGGAAGATAATATATATTTCATAATTTTGTATTGTTATTATTTTCAATTAAATAAAGCCATTACAGATAATGTAGGAATTTTTTTTCATAAAATGGGCAGATAATTAAGTATTTTACATTTAAACAGTTATGATTTTAGTATTGTTATGATTTGTAATTTAAATATTTTTTTTTCATTTACTGTGATTATTGTTTGGAACATTTAAATAATTTAGAATGTTTCACAAATATACCAACTTATGATTTTGTTATTATAATTTTAAATTGAAATAAAACCATTATGATACAGTTTTGTGTAAGGAAAATGACTCTTGTTCAAGAACAACTTTGTAAGTTTGTGTTACTTGTGTTTATTTTGTAGTATAAGGGGAATAACTCTTATTTAATATTTAGTAAAATTTTATGGATTTTATTTCAGGATCTACCGACGATTATCCAGTTCTGCTGGAATCCATGTACCTCCTCATGTTTTAATGTTGTTAAAAGTAAGTCTTCTTCTTCCTCTTAGAGTGAGACGTGTCTCAATCAGTAGCATGTCTGCTTTTTATGCGGTCAGTCATCAGATCAATCCTCAATGAACCCATTTGCAGTTTGGGCTATTTTCTATTCAAACCAATGGTCCACAACTAGTTCACAAAAGGTTGTGGTATGTGCTGTCCTGTCTGTGTGAAAATGCATATATAGGACCCATTGCTGCTTATCAGGTTTCATCTAAAGAAATTTTGAGGAAAATTATATTTTTGCCTCTCATCTCTTCAAGATGCTGGCCACATCTGGTTAAAAAAAGGTAATTTCCCATAGACAGGACAGCACATACCCTGGTCCTAGATGAACCAGTTGGAATGGAAAATAACCCAAACTGCAAATTGATCCACTAACAAGGATCAATCCGATGACCGACCACTTCACAGGTGATCACAGTACTGTTTGATCTACGTCCCACTTTATATAATTTATAAGTATAATATGTAAATTGTATTTATATATAAAATTTGCATACATATAAAATATGGATAATTAAATTTAAAAAATGAATTAACCCTTTATAGACATTACATTAATTACAATTAATACACATGTATATATAAATAAAAATACAGAAATCTGTCTAAACAGGATTCAATTTTCAGTCACAATTTGATTTATCACAAGAAAAACTAAACCATCACATTTTTCTGATCCCTTAAGAATCAGATTTAAGTCCACTGTGTACTAGTATGTAGTCAGTTGGACTCAGTCTTTATTGACTTTTGCTACAGTAGGGACAACTCTAAACCTATCTTAATAAAAATGGATTTGCTTCCCTTTGATAAAAAATTCCCTGTATAATATCTTAATAAAAATGGATTTGTCTCCCTTTGATAACATTTTCCCCACTGTATTTTGAACCATGTCACTGCATTTTTAAACTACATTATTTATTTATTTCAGAATCTAGATGACTGGTCTTTCGATGTGTTTTCTGTGAATGAAGCGTCAGATGGACATGCACTGAAGTTTGTAGGCTATGAACTGTTACAAAAGTATGGCATAATTACAAAATTCAAAATAAATTCCACGGTGCTAGAGAGTTTCCTCTTCGCTATCGAGACCGGTTACAGCAAATACAAAAACCCGTACCACAACCTCGTGCATGGAGCCGACATCGCTCAGACTGTCCACTTCGTGCTTTCACAGAGCAAGCTGGCGGTAAGTGCAATTTCAAGTATACTCAACCAAAAAAGTTTAGCAAATGTTACAATATTTGCCCACATTTATTTTTATTCATTTACATCAATTAAAATTAAATTTGAAATATCAGTTGTTTGCTTAGCAATATCAAAATATATATAATCATACATAATGATAATAGCATTATGTATAAGGTGAGTAAATCCATTCTTGATGGAGGATTCAAATACATTTTTGCTAATCTTTATATATATATATTTATCATCCATTAAAGCCTGGAGTGGGATGTAGCTCAGTCGGTAGCATGCCCACCTTTGAAGTGGTTGGTCGTTGGATCGATCCTTCTCAGTGGACCCAGCTGCAGTTTGGGCTATTTTCCATTCCAGCCAGTGTTCCACAACTGATTCATCAAAGGCCATGGTGTGTACTGTTCTGTCTATGGAAAAGTGCAGATCCCTTGCTGCGATTATTTTTGTTTATCTAACTTGTTTGTGATTAGGTGGGAGAAGTCGTTACATGGATGGTGTTAAAATATCCAATAAGTATAAGACTATTTTTCATGATCATTATCTATTACAATCTTTTGATTTGTTTCAACTTATAATGTAATATTATTTCATTTTCTTGTGTGCCAGAGTGATTCTGGAAAGAAAATTTGGAACAGAATGTTTTCAAATGCACAAAATTATGATACTGCTTTATAAATGTTTACTTGCCATAAGTACCGGCAGATTAAATTATTTTAAATGAATTATTGTAGTTAACACATGTTATTGTTAAACAACATACCAATACAAGCATAATTTTTAATGTAAACTGAATTTTTAAGATATCTCATACTTTTGTAGATATGATATATTTTACATGTACACATCCAAGAATTTTGTAATTTTCGGAACACTATCAACTTTCTACACATTTTAGAACAAAATAATTGATTTAATACCACATTTATGGCATGTACAAATTACAATGTTACCATTATATTAATATATAGAAAACAATCATTCTATAATTTAATAGAATGTTCTTGTTTTATTCATTTTCTATTACAGACAAACAAAAATGTTACAACAAATCCATGTCTTAATCTGGTAGTTTAGAAAAAGTTCATTTTAATTTTAATTTCTTTTTTAGAATGAGTCAGCCTGGATCTTGGAATGCACAAAATTTTAATCAAGGACAATCTCCATCAGTACAGTTTTATGATCAAAACAAATACCAGAATGCAGAGGTTAATCCTGTATCTCAAGGGTATCCCTTAGAAAATGCTACTAATGTTGGAAGTTTTGACTCACAGCATACTCAAATAAAAGGAGCAGTAAATCCCATTTATGGACAGCAACAACAACAACCACAACAACAACAACAACAGGTTGCTTATAGCCAGCCATCTGCAGTTAATTCTTGGAACCATGACTGGCAGACAAGTTCAAATGTTAATCCTGATTATCATTTGAGTAATCAACACCCTGAACACATCCAAACAGGTCATCAGCAAAACCAGCAACAGCATGATCAGTGGCAGAGTTGGGATCCAACAAGACAACAGTATTGGCAGGACCAAACAGTGGGAGAACGAGGTGACTCTGGATATAATTTATCATTGGGGCATGGTGGAATTCCTTCACAGAATATTGGACAGAATATTCCACCTGGAACAATTTCTGAGACAGGAGTGGCTCCTGGACAACATTGGCAGCAAGGGGTAACTCCTGAAAAGAAATGGGAGCCAGGAGTAACTCCTGGACAAAACTGGCAGTCAGGGGTAACTCCTGAAAAGAAATGGGAGGCAGGAGTAACTCCTGGACAAAACTGGCAGTCAGGAGTGACTGCTGGACTCACCAATTCTGTATACACATACCCTACTCCCCAACAGTGGCAAAATAATTATACAAATCAAGCAGGAGATCCCCAAGCTAATATTTCAAGTGTTCATCAAACACAGGTTAATGCTATAGAACAGACACCTCAGCAGAATGTGTATGGTCAATACAAGAATAATTACCCACAAGTTAACAGTGTGAATTATCTTCAACAACCTGTGGATGCATTGGAACAGGTTGATCAGCACAGTTTGAACAGTTTGGACGGAGGTCAGGCTTCACATCCCAGCAGTGTGTCATCTTTGCATGAACAAAACACACCAGATGTTCCAACCTTACCAAGTAATCCATCATCTCCACAAAGTTCCACTTCTGTGTCAAATGTATTGGAAGATTCTACTACTTCAAATGAGTGTGTACAACAGTCCGAATCAAGTTATTTTGATCAGACATCATCATCCAATCAGTTGGAGCAGTCGGGTACCTCAAGTCAATTAGAAGTTGAGTCAACCAGTTCAGAAGGTGGAACTGTTGCTGGATTTTTTTGCAGGGATGATTATTCTGAGGATGTACATGTACCCCAGCACGTGGGACATAATTCTTTAGGAGTTAATTCTGAAATCGATAAAAATTTGTCAGAAATTAGTGATGCCAGCTTACAAACTGTTAACTATTCTAGTCGTGGTTCTCTTGATGACATTCATAAGGATGTGGAGTTGATGTCAAATCGTTTTGAAAATGTGTCTTTTGCTAACAACGTGACCAGCTCTTCAGAGGTATTATCACAAAATGCTTTGTGTCATAACACTAACCGAAGTGCTCTGACTTCTTCTGATAAAGACAATGTGCATCCTGCAGGAAGCAATTCTCAGTCTGGGGTTACGCCTGAGGATGACCAACAAGTATCGGCTCTGAATGATTGGGAGTTGATTCCACGTGAAAATTCTGAAAATGGTTTAAACTTCTTTATTGGAAGTGAGAATGTTGCAGAAAATATTTTACCTGTAAGTGGTGCATCAGGAACAAACGTAGCTGGCATACCATTAACAACCATAGGTGTTCCTTTTTCAGCACCCTCAAGTGCAATATCAACACCCATAAGTGGGGCATGGTCAACAAGAGGTGGTGCACCATCTATACAAAATACATTTAACTCGCCACCTATGGCTGTTTCAAAAAACCTACCAACTTCTCATGTAGCATCTTCTACAGGCTCACAACCTACCCAAAATATATTGTCCTCAGATTTAATGAACCCATCAAACCAATGTTTGTCATCAGTACCCGAATCGCAAAGTGGTGTAATGTCTAAAATTAGTCCTGTGATATTTGACCCAGATCCTAGTAAAATGAGCAGTCCATCTAATCCTCAACACGGAGGATCTTTTATCTCTTTGTCAGAAACAAGTTTGTCTTCCCAAGGACTTTGTGAATCTATATCCAGTCAAAGCCAGAGCACACAAGCTAGCAGTGCAACAATTCCATTTCAGACAAGTGCTTCCAAAGATCCGCAGTCATATTTGACTTCAGCAGACCGTAAACATGTAGATCATTCTGTGGAAAATAGTGTTAATAAGTTTGTTAATGTTCCTAAATCAACCACAGCTGTTCCGCCAGTTTCAAGTAATGTAGCGAGTCCAGCTATCAGTAGTGCATCTTTTCAGTATGGTGCGGGTACCACCGTCACAACAACGCAAAATGATCACAAATCTGCCTCAAGCCACATTACCCCACACAAACAACATGCATCTGCTTTTCATCCAGTTACAAGTCGCTCCAATGCAACATGTATGTCACCCACTACCAGTCTGTGGGATAACGTTGAACCTCCTTCTACAGGGATCATGTTAGCACCAGCTGCACCTGTTGCAGTAAGCAGTTCCAGTTCATCTGTTGTAGCTTCTCCAGCCTTGCCAGTTATACCAATGTCATTGGCTTTAGAAGCAAAAATGAAAGAACAACAGTCAAAGAGTATAGCAAATGCAGAAACTGGTAGAGATACTAACAAAAGGCATGATAGTAATATAAGACCTGACTTAAGAGATGAACTGTCTGAGAAATATAAAGCACATATACGCAGTAACAGCAGAGATAATTTGATCAAGGAGGATGATAACAAGTCTATCAACTCCCTGGATGAGATTGATGCCAGAGTTGATTATGGAGATGGAACTAATGATAGTAGGATCAGGGATCGCTATAATTACCGAGATCCGAGGTATGATGAGGCCTATGACAGGCGGTATGGCCAAGTTGGTGGATATCGAGATTATCAACGACAATACTACAAATCTCATCGAGATTACTATCAAGACCCGTATTATGCTGAGAGATATGAGCGGCCCAGGTCTAGGCATGGTAAGATTATACATGCATTATTTTGGTTACCATAACCATAATATTATGTAATTTTTTTTTTTAATGCACTGAATTAAAATAATTATATAAATTGATTTAAATTGTACATATTTAAATATTGTTATAATAATAATTATTATTAAAATTATTTTTGTTATTTACGTTGAAGTTTTTTTTTAATAGAAAATTAAATTTTAATTAATATTATTGTTCATTTGTAGATTGATATGGTAAATGACATTTATTTCATGTAGACTTATAGTTCGTAATCCATACAAAATTTAAGAAAAGTTTATGATCATTGAAATTCAATTTGAATTGTGATGATGATAGGTAATATGAGTGTTTATGACCTAAGTCATCCAATGACCAGTAATTCTTGCATTGTTTTATTCACAGATCAAAATCAGCCTTCATCTAGACCCTCTTCCAGAGCGGATGACTCGAGCCAGCCGCGACCACAGGCTGATTATGAGCGTGAGCAGCAGTACAGACAATGGGATAGATATCGAGGTAGTTACAGTAATGTGCAAACAGAAACAAAACCCACTTTTTAATTAAATGTGGTGGATATGTTTTGGTTATAAAAGGAACAAAGAATATTGTTATGGGGTAGTAAATGACACTGTGATAACATCATAATTTTGGGCCCGTGTTCTAGGAAAGATCTTGGCCTGTGACATCACGTTAGCATGTGCTGTGGTGACGTCACAGTATAATATTGTTTTAAGAAAACTGTTGTATTTATTTTTGTTTCTGACGAGTGAGGGTCAACCTAATGTTGGCCCTTACGAAACAATATTTTAAAGCAAAAAATAAATGTATAAATTATAAAGTCTTGAATGTTTAATTAGTTATACATACTGTTACATGTATGTTGTTCATATATGTTTTTGAAAAGAATAAATCTAATTTGTATAACGCAAATGTAAAAAAGTGAGAGACCATTATACAATTTGATGTACTAAATTTGAGTAACTTTTAGCTTCAGAAACTATTAAATTTTTTTATATTTTTTTCAGCAGGATACTATAACTACAATCGTCAAGGACAACCAGTACTACCAGATGACCAGTACTACCGGTACTATGATCAGCAAGATGCACGTTACACGTCTGCTTACTATGATGAGCTGGCATACTCAAGATATGGTCAGGCGTATGATCCTAGGTTTGTCATAAAGTGTATTATATTTCTTGTGTTTTATATTGAATAAGTTACTACAGATCTAACCAGATGTATTATCCTAGGTTTGTCATAAAGTGTATTATGTTTCATGTGTTTTATATTGAATAAGTTATTCCAGATATGGTCAGGCATATGATCCTAGGTTTGTCATAAAGTGTATGATTAATAGTTCATGTGTTTTGTATTGATTAAATTATTCCCGATATAGCCAGGCATATGATGCTAGGTTTGTCATAAAGGGACCTTGTTTTCAATTTTACAAACAAAATGCTTAAACAACTTAAGAAAATTTAAATTTATTGTTTATTTTGTGTATGCATGTATTTTTGTGCATTTTGTTGTAGAATTTTGCTTTCTGTTTTTAATATTGTCTTTAGTTCATTGCATGACCGTACATTTATTGACATTTAAGTCCACTGTACAAGGTTTGTCAGCAAGACAAATGTACGGTAATTAGAGTTATCTGTTTTCAGAGGTTATATTTACACTAAATGGACACATTGGGAACAAATTGTTTGTCCGGTTTTGACAGGATTCCAGTTTCTTGGGTGTCCAGTTTAAAGAGAGTGGGGGTGATGGGGTGGTTCTATTTTTTTTTTATCTGGGTCGTATAAATAGTATATTATTTTGTAGATTTAGTCATTTCAAAGAAATATATAACCTAAAAACATTACTGTTTTAATCAAAATATAGCATCCACATTAATATATTTGTATCTTTCTATTTGCCGTGTCGTTAAATAATTTTTTTTTATTTTTATTTCTGTTTGCATTTTAGTGTTTATGTTTATTTGAACCAATTTTTTATTTTATTATGTTCATGTAAGAGTACTAAGACATTTTAATCCTTTAATATTCGTTTATGTTACCACCTCTTTTAAATATTATTACACATTAAAATAATATACCGGGTGGTATGCTTTTCAGTAATACTAAGGTGATCCTGATATGAATATGTTATATACATGTATGTATGAAATGTTAAATTGAAAAGGAATTTGGTAAAACTCGTTAAATCTAGCTATGGAGATAAATTGTATTTTTGATGTTTATCCCGCTTTTATATCACTGAAATAAATCGGTGGTGTATCTCATATTATATTAAACATGTAATTTATTTGGTTATCACTTCACTTTTGACCAGGTGAGAATAAAATTCTATAAATATTATTATCAAATGAAATTACTATTGTTTATGTATGTACATGTATATTTATAGAAGTCGTGCATTGTTGAAACTATTATAACATTTCTAACGATGGCTTAAAAAACACAAAACTACCTCATAGTTCTGTACATTTGATATTTTATGATATGATTATACTTGATCATCGTGTTGATGGTTGAATAAACATTACACTATGATAGATTATATTAACCTAGTTAACTGCAATGTTATATTTGTATCTGATCACTTTACTTTTATCCCATACAAGCTTCATACGCAAAATTGAATGTCCTAGTTTACAGCATTTGATGTGTGATAACTTTCACTTTTATCCTAACTAGCTTTATATGCAATCCTGCACTTTTCCTGATTAAATCATTTAAAAAAAAAGTATATTGAATGTTTCTCTTTGTCAGCATTAATTATATAAAATTCACTGATCATCATGAGAACTTTTAATAGGCTCTAATGGCATTTTCATTTTGACAGTATTTATGTGTAAAATAATTTGTCATCCGATATCTGATGGTTTCTAACATGCGGTCGTGTATGCATAGTTACCAGACAGTGAGAGTATGAATTCCTGTGCTTTCTAGTAACGGTGCCAATTGCTTGGTGCAAGTTGTTAACAGCTGGGTCTTTCTGGCATGCTGAGGGCATGGACTAGTTTCTAACACATTAACATTACAGATACAGTGAATATTATTCTCAGTATGGCGCGCCAGCCACCGATGAATACGATAGATCAAGTGTTCATACCCAGTCCCGGGGAAACACCCCAGCTCTAGATGAGACTGGTAGACAAAGGTAAGAATATACTCCAGATTAAAATTGTGATGGTGAGAAGTTAGTCTATAGTCAGGTTTATATTGGTTGAGTCAATTTTTAGTTATATTGGGGGGTGAATTTTAAAAATGATTAAAAAGTGACATTTAAACAAAATGTTATCAATGAAATGCCAATTTGTATTGTATATTATTGTGTATAATAATTTATATACCATTACCAAGTAGTAATTAGCTTTTATTATATAGTCAAATATAATACTTTTGAATTAAATTTTTCAATGGAAAATACCAGAAATGACTTAGTTTAAAAATATATAAGTGATTAGAATGGTTTAAACAGTAACAACATCTAAGATGAGACATCATAAATATCATAAAGGATGTTATTACATCACAGTGGAAGATAAAGGCCAATATCAAAACAACTAATGCTTTACAAATAAGAGTACAATAATGAATGTTAGGACTAATGACAATGACATTGTCAATGTGATTGAAACCACACTTGTAATGTAAAAAGTGTCATGTGGGAACTCATTTAGTATTGTCTGTGTAACAGATATTTTGATTTATTTCACACTGTGAGTTTCAAATATCTTAATCAGAATACAGATGGATATTCGTCGAAGCATTATTGCAACATCAATTTGTTATGGGTACGTTGATGCGGTGTACTAAAAAAGATTTTAAAAAAGTAGAATGCTACTGCTAGGTGACAAAATTAACTAATGGTGGATTTGTGAATTGGACAGTGAGGTGGAGGGTAAGGGCTACAGATTGGCATATGTTACACAGGTTACTGGGTGGACAGTGAGGTGGAGGGTAAGGGTTACAGATTGGCATATGTT
>JAUTWP010245404.1:0-14374 GCA_033042655.1 Cyathermia naticoides | reverse complement strand
CCAACCAGTGGTCCACAACTAGTTCATCAAAGGCCGTGGTATGTACTGTTCTGTCTATGGAAAAGTGCATATAAAAGGTCCTTATCAAAAAGAGTAGCCTATGTGGCGGCAGCGGGTTTCCTTCTAAAAGTGACCATATGAATGACGTCCAATACCCGATGATAAGATAAACATCAATGTGTTTCAGTGGCGTCGTTAAACAAAATAAACTTTACTTTAAACTCTTCCTGGTGTAGATATAATTTCTATTAAAAAAAAATTCTGTCAGATTATTTTATAATAGTCAGAGATTTAATTTGCTTTAGTAATTTAAAATTATCCACGTTGTTTATTTTGTATGGGATATCAGTGGCTATTTTTCTATTTTATTACATTAGAAATAATTTCGGGAACGTTTGTGTCACTTACGCTTGTTATTGCCCCCCCCCCCTCCCACCCCTAAATGGAATTTATGGATTCGCCACTGGATGTTATTCTTCCTTGTTCCGGCTAGAAAAATGTTCCTTCCTTCCACTGATATAGACGAATAGCTGATAGAGCTGATAGAGCTGCAATGCGGAATACATCTCACTGACGTTGGTTGTATTGTACAATTATTTCACACCAGTGGTCCATAACTAATTTAACTTCTTCTTCAGCGTTCGATCAATTGGTTGTATTTTGTTTTCTTTGTCCCGTGAGTGTCGCAAACTGGGTTGTCAGTTGGCATAGATCTTTCGCTGAGCCAACTGATTTAACAAAGGTCGAGGTTTGTGCTATCTTGTCTGTTGAAAAAACGCATGTAAAAGACCCCCTGTGGCTTTTTGAAAAGACACGTGCTTATTAAAGCTGCAGTTATGCTTATATTTTGCATTAGTAAAATATATAAGAATGGAAACAGTAATTGCAACTTTAATTATGTATCCCTAATCTTGCCATTACTTAACTGCATCTTGGTAGAATATTAATTTATGTGAATAAAAAAGATACCCCTAACCATTGCATTGATATTTTGATTTGTACCTTCTCATGGGAAAGTTCATTAAATTTTGTCGCACCAATTCAAAAAACACCTGTGGGATATTTGTATGTGCCTATTCATGGCAAATATCAAACCATGTAATAACAAAATATTGTAGTAGGTGTACGGTGCATTGTTTGGTTGTAATCTTGCATGGTAGCTTTATCCACGATAATTTACACTGTAATTTTATATAGCATGGTACACCCCGAAGGCTAAAAACATGAATGTGAATCCAATGCTTTTGAGATCGTCTAGAATCCAATTAAACTTGGCATGCATCGTGTGATTGACAGAGTGTGGGACGTTCAAGCTGTGGGGTGTCCGCCTGTGAAGCAGTCGGTCAAAGGATCGATCCTTCTCAGTGGACCCATCTGCAGTTAAGACTATTTTCTGTTCCAACCAGTACTCCACAACTGGTTCATGAAAAGCCGTGGTATGTGCTGTCCTGTTTTGGGGGAAAATGCATATAAAAGATCCCTTACTGCTGATCAAAAAGAGAAGATTATGTGGCGGAAGTGGGTTTGCTGTAAAAGAAATGTGTCAAAATGACCATATGAATGACGTCCAATAGCCGCTGATAAGATCAAAAATCAATGTACAAGTGGCGTTATTAAATAAAATTTAAAAAATTTCATTCCAAACAGTGGTCCACAACTGGTTCATCAAGTGCCGTGGTGTGTGGTGTCCTGTCTATGAGAAAATGACTATAAAAGACCCCTTACTGCTTATCGGAAAGAGTAGCCTATATGACGTCGACGGGTTTCCTCCAAAGAAATGTGTCAGAATAATCATATGTTTGACGTCAAATAACCGATGATAAGCAAAAATAATATCAATGTGCTTTAGTGGCATCGTTAAATAAAACAAACTTTACTTTTATGGTTGACGGCTGTACGTGTATTATATTTTACTGTTTTCATAATATTTGTGAATTACCCGAACATTATATTTATTGTACTTTTTATCTGGAGTAATTCACACTTTAATGTTTAATGGTGACATTTGTAGCCCATTACAAAACGGATTATAATCACTATTTCTTTAAAGCGATAGGTCTGTGGACTGGAAATTGTTTTAACGTGCTTGCATCACTAAATAAGTGTTCAAGCTCTGATGGGTCTGTTCGTTAAGGCAGGTGGTCACTAACACAATTAATGTGGGTAATCTGGGGATATCAAATGTGCAGTTCACTTTGTTTTCTTTTTTTTAGTTCATACATATTTTATTTGCCCAAAATATATATATTGTAAGCATAAATAAATACAATGTGCACATTGCGGGAAATGGTAATAACATAACACTAAGCTAATTTGTGTCAGAATGTGATGAGGTATTGGATCACACTAAACGGTTTCGTCACTCCATGACGGCGACCGTTAGTTATATTTTTTCGTGCTTACATCCAATTAAATTTAAAGCACGCTGTCATGGGCACACAGCTCAGCTTCCTGAGCTGTCTGTCCAGGACAGATATTAATGTTAATAGAAGAGAGGAAACCCGCTACCTTTTTTTCATAAGCAGCAAGGGATCTTTTATATGCACTTTCTCATAGATAGGATAACACATACCATGGCCTTTGTTAAACTGGTCGGTGCAAGTGGAAACACCTACCCATTGAGCCATGCGGAGCACTCACTCTGATGCTGAGATTAAAATTCCCATGCATCGACCGAGAGATTCACTTTCAACGCCTTGCCTGTTTTTATTGCTGCCTTGACCAATTTTCATTTTCACTGTCATACATGAGTAAAGAACCCAGCTGCAGTTTGGACTATTTTCCGTTCCAACCAATTGTCCACAACTGGTTCATCAAAGGCCGTGGTATGTGTTGTCCTGTCTGTGGGAAAGTGCATATAAAAGACCCCTTGTTGTTTATCAAAAAGAGTAGCCTATGTGACGTCAGCAGGATTCATCTGAAGAAATGTGTCAAAATTATCATTATTTATGGACGATGTCCAATATCCAATATGTATGCCGTACAATAAAAATCAATGTGCTCCAGTGGCATGGTTAAATAAAACAATCTTTACTTTTTTCTTTTCCAACTTAAATGTATACAATTATAAATGACATTATAGAAAATACTAGCTAATTATCACTGCACGTTGTAAGCAGGTCTCTCTCTGAGTAGTGTTTGTTGTATATAATATTATGTTTGACTGACAGCTACGGCTGGCTAGCTGGCGTGGTGACGCGAATGACACGCACAGTTTGAAATGCTATAATGATATATTTAGCACATTCCTGGCCACTGACTCACAGCTCGTCTTTTTTCTGACTTGATTAAATCAAGCCGTCAATGTGACTGTCAATGTGAACTGGACAGATTTCACTAATTTTCCTCACTGTTCTTTAGAAAGCAAGTGATGCGGTCAGCGGAGGTCAAGCCGTGGCAATTGAACCCGAGTTTGTGCCACACAAGCGCCACCGGAGCGCAGACACATAATAATGTATAGTGTGCAACCAAAAAACACTACGTTCACAAGTGGTCTTTATTTTCACCACAGTGAATGGTGTGTATCTCTGCAAAGAATTCGAAACATTTTCTCAAGTCGTTAGTTGTCACGCATGGCTCCTTGCACTGAAAATGTTTTTTGTTTCAATTTCTGAGCTATTTGGAGGATTTTCGTGCTGCTGTTATTGTTGTTGTTGTTGTTGTTGTTTTCATGTTGTCTTTTTGGTCGTTGCTGTTGTTTTTTGTGGGGGTTTACTTTTATTAATAGCTAATTCAAATGAAGTTTGGTTAGGCAAATACTAAATTTTGTAAATAATATGCATTAAATGTGCTATATCAATGTTATCCCTCACAATTATTTTTATTAATTATATTTTTCTGGTCGTGACATACTAGTAATTTGTAGATTATCTGAACTTTTAGGAAATGCTCATTAAAAAGGTTACTCACCAGCATTTTAGCAAAACTTTATTTTTCATTTTTTATTAATTTCATGGAGGATAATCAATTTGGAGTTGTATCAATAATAACATAGCAAAAAAATGTCGCTTGTAACTTTGATCAAGTAGGCCTGCATGTATCTTCAAATTTAAGACCGTGGTATGTGATGTCCTGTCTGTGGGAAAGTGCATATAAAAGATTCCTTGCTGGTTATTGAAAAATAGTAGCCTATGTGGCGGCAGCGGCTTTCCTTTAAAAATGTGTCAAAATTACCATATGTATGGCGTCCAATAGCCGCTGATAAGATCAAAATCAATGTGCTCCAGTGACGTCGTTAAACATTTGTTTTAACAAACTACTTTTACACCTTCATAGTATAATAACACATTCTTAAAATAGACATTCTTATCACAATTTCCTCAAACCATAACAATGGCATTTTGTTGTAGATTGTTTTATTGTTTAAGGGTAAATACCAGTGGCGGATCCAGAAATTCCATTTAGGGGGCCCAATGACAAGCCTAAGTGACACAATCGCAAAATTTAGGGGGGCCCGGGAAAAAAGGCCTAGATCCGCCACTGAATACGTGTAGAACGACAATATTTTACCAGGAGCCAATTCCCTTTCGTTCGAATGATGTATGATGTGGGTGTGTGTACGGGGGGGGGGGTGTCATTAAGTCGATTGATATCTGGACTGCTGCTCGCCTACATGTGTTTCCTCGTGGCGCATTACGTCAGAAATATAAAAGGCCGCTCTGTCACATAAACTGAGTTGTGACCTTGCATGTTGCACATCAGCTCGTGACTAAAGCACTGCTATCCCACGCAAGATGGGGATATATATGAACCTCAGTTTCGTGTAATTCTGTCTGGGCGTGACAGTATGAATGAGCATAATAATTGATACATTTTTCCATTGTACTGTTATGATCAATCGAAACAGACATTCCTTTTGTCGTGTTCAACGCTTACAGAATATGTTAAAATACCCCAAAATACAACCCATCCATCCATCCATCCATCAACGCATTCATCACATATTCATACACCAACACCCACCCACACCCCACACACAAACAGTCAAACACATACAACCATATGTACAGGATTCTTTCAGATGGTAAAATTGTGTACCCTAAAATTTCAGATTTATTATTTGTTATTATATTTGTATATTTTCCTCTATGACTCTGTCAGTGACAATCTCTCACCAGTGTAACATAAATGTTTTTTAAATAAAGCCTACCCTTAAACATATTTCTGCAGAAAACCCTGGTAAACGCACAACCAATAAGAGCAGTAGTAACTGTAAAGTGTTCGTTTATTCATAATTCAGTATAGACAAAATGTCCTATTACAAGTCATTCAACAAGCCCAATGGAATACCCCTGTCTTGGATCATAGAGATGAATCAGATCATAATTGGGGCACAAGACGGGAGTCTGCTATAACAGTTTGTTCTGCATATGGACTTTAAATCCTTTGACTTGGCCAATGGAATGTTATTTAAAGAGTTTCTCCTTCAGTTAGATTTATTAAATGTTTGATTTGTGTTTTTGTTAATTTTATTGTATTTATGTATGTTAAGGATTAGCAGACTCATTTACTTGAATTTTTTATCCTAATAATCTATTTTCGCCTGGATCGTGATCTGGGATCACATGGATGAAGACTGTATACATTTAAACATGTTTAACTCTTTATACCTTAAGGTCCCTTTACATAGCATGGCGACCTTTGTGCCTTCCTTGTGCGATCATAAAATGTGCCATGTCGACGCTGGAGGCTCAAAGGAGGCAGAATGGTTGCATGTTGGTCAAAGATGGTACACAGGAGGTTCAGATATCGTCATGGTCGCCGTAAATATTTGAACATGTTTAAAACAGTCGCACAAAGGTCACGGAGGAGGTTGGTTGCTCAAAGGTGGCTCAAATGAGGCAGAAGAGAGGCACAAGCATTGCTGTCGTTGCAGAATGGAGGCACAGTGGTCTCCCAATGGTTGCTAGTTCATGGCTACTTTCTCCTGCAATTGTTTCTCCTCAATCTGAGCAATGATTCTGAATCTTTTGTGCACACGAATCGCTGGAACAGTTACATAGAAACAGGATTTTCTCAGTTTAGGCGACCATTGGGCGTCCTGACCATTTCTGGTATCTCAAAGCTGTCGCAAAGGTCGCAGCTCTGTGTAAAGGGATTTTACTTGCAAAATGTCTGCTGGTTATTAGAGAATAAACGTGTTTAAATGCGTTGTACACTCTTCGTGTATTTGACGCCAGTATTTTAAAAACACTAACCTTACATGCGCCTTGCATCAGGTCAGGTCAGGTATATGCATTTACGTGCTTCCGTCAGATAACTGTTCAAGCACGCTCCAGTTGGGAGCAGCCACTGACAAGGTCAAGAGATCGTTCCCAATGGAAACAACTGGTATTATATGGTCGTACAACATACATGTATTATACAAATTAATGCATTTCCCACTAGTTAAAAATGTGCATAACAAGTTTATTCATTTACAATTTGAAGTAATAAAAAAAATCATCTTATTGCGTCTTTCCGCTGTTTTGATCTGTAATATCTTTTCCTACAGGGCATATTTTAACATATCATTTTGCAATAAGCTACTTTTTTTTAGTTTGTTGAATTCACACAAAACAAAATTAGCATTTGACTTGACTAGCAATTGAGGTAATGGCTCGCCATAGCATTATATCAGATGACACGAGACCATCGAGCTAGACCAGCAAACTGTATAACTTGACAGATCTCCGAGTTCATGTCCTCAAAATAATGTATACCGATGACTCACGCCAAATTATAATATGCTTGCATTATATAGTTCTTATTTTGTCTCTCTTTAGATCTTTCGCTTACTTTATAACCCGTGAATCAACTGACATTTCAACACGACAAAGGTCTATAGCGCCGTATTTCCAGTTGTCGAGCCGTGCGTTATATCGTGAAGTGCATTATAGACTGAAATAATCCCCACAAAGATAATTTTGTATGCTTATTGAAAGTGTAGCAAGCGTTATGAAACGTTTTGTGTAGATCTGCCTCAACAAAACACAACTAAATTAACAAACAACACTGTTGGAAGAATCGTATAAGTTTTATAACAAAACACAACTAAATTAACAAACAACACTGTTGGAAGAATCGTATAAGATTTATAACGCCAGCAACATTGCGTTCTTATCTGTAAAGTAAGTCCACAATTAGTTCATCAAAGGTCGTGGTATCTGCTGTCCTGTATTTTGGAGTGCATATAAAAGATTCCTTACTGCTTATTGAAATGAGTACCATATGTGGCGGCAGCGGGTTTCCTTTAAAAGAAATGTATCAAAATAACAATATTTTTGACGTCCAATAGTCGATGATAAGATATAAATATACGTGCTCTAGTGGCGTCGTTAAACAAAATCAACTTTACTGTAAAGTAAAGTAATGTTTTAATGATGCCTCGACCCATTTAGTTTTAGTCAGTGGTTATTAGGTGTCAAACATACGGCATTTGCGCCTAATGGTCTTTAGAGGCCGCTTCCAATGGAAGACGTCGCATATACAAATGGATTGATTGTAGTGCATCTGGGACATCTTTCAACTCGGAAGTGTCCCGCTACCGCTTAATCCAGTGGTGGATCCAGCAATTACATTTAAGGGGGCTCCCAATGACGAGCCTAAATGCCACAAACGTTCCCAAAAATATTTCCAATGTAAAAAATAGAAAAATTTAGCGGGGGTGGGGGGACACCGGGGCGTCCTAGATCCGCTACTGTAATCTGTGTTAAAAATAAACGGCAATAATAATTGCAGTCGACAATATTCGTTGATAGAGAACACACGAGAGTTTATAACACGTACACTTGAGTTTGTATTGTGCATTAGTAAGCAATATATGGTGGAGAGAATACATTGCAACTTTAAACAGTTGAGCTTTACAACTACCCATTACTTGATGCGAAACCCATTTAGGGGTTTAAATATTTTTGTGCACGGAAAGCAACTAGTTATGTGTGTTCCGCCACATACCTATCCAGTGAGTAGCGTCTACACAATTACTAAATCATAATCTTTTAACAACTGTTTACATAATGTACGCCCCCCGCGCAACAACAACGTTAACTCTGCAGATCAAGTTTTGTGTAAAATGAAAATGATTGAGCGTGCAGTAACATGAAATACATTTACGTTCCATCTTATCATTTTAAAGATTAAAAAATAAATAAGCCTGCATTGTGTTTTAGTTTTTGTCTTTGGGATCATAGTTCACTGTTGGTAATCTTTGGTTGACCACCATTATCCGTACCAATTTTAATTTTTATTTAATTTTGGAGGTCATGGTTCATGGTTGGTAAACCATAATTCCGTATACATTAAACAAATTAATGTTGGCTTCATAGCATTGTTGGTAATCTTTGGTTCACCATCATTATCCCTACCCAGTAGGGTTTGACACTCCTGCCACCTTTACATACAGATCTGAGTCCGTTGCTCTATCTACCTCACAGTATGAGATATGTGATTAAATGTGTAATTTATATTAACGTATTTCAGCCTATTTATTGTGCGACTACATGCTATTTTAAAATGTTTGTTGGATAGTTATCCTTTTTTTTTAGCTTACCTCCAATTAAGATTCGAGCAGGCTGTCATGGACACACAGCTCAGCTTCCTGAATTGTTTGTCCAGGACATGAACATTATGTTGATTTTAGAAGAGACAAAACCAGCTGTCGTGATTATAGACTACTCTTTCCGATAAGCAGCAAGGAATCCTTTGTGTTCATTTTCCCACAGACAGGATAGCACAAACCATGGCAGTTATGGACCACTGGTCTGTGTAAGTGGTTGCACCTTCCCATTCAACCTTGTGGAACACACTCTGATTTGGAGCCGATACTGAGATTAAATATCACATGCCCCGACTGAGTTCCGATCTCAGTACCTACAGATAGCTTAACCACTCCACCATTGAGGCTGGTTAAAATATGTATTCATGAAGTCCATTGCATATACATATAGATGCAATAAAAGACAATAATTACAAACTGGTTCAACAGGCAGAGTTCTAAATTTCATTAAAACTTTATATATGCTATTTCTTTTAGTTTTACGTATATCCATTTCCATTTTATTTGAAAATACCTATAAAACTAGTAAATAGTTGCTTTATAAATCAAAGTAACTTTTACAAAATGTAAACAAGAGCTTAAAACTGACAGGTAGATAAGCAGTGAATAGACTGAGAGTCCAGTGTTATGGAAAGCAACTCGTGGGAAAAGCATTCACCTGTAAGAATAAACCTTTGTTAGCGAGTCAAGCAGCAAGACAGTTTCACCTGCCCTCGGCTCTGACGAGAGTTAATCATAGTTTATGTTTATCCTGCAAGACATAAATACGATAACCGCAGTTGTGACGCGATGGCGTAAAACGGAAATAGGATCTGGTCGAAGACGCGTGTGCGTTGACATGTATTGAGGGACGTCGTCTACTCTTGTATGATTTACGGCGTCGGATAATGGGCATGTTGTGTTGTGCTTCTCATTTACGTCCACTACGACGCTAAATCAGTTTCAGTTGATGTTTTTCTGATTAGAGTTAGCATAATGATTTTTCAATTCTGTTGCTTTTTTCTTGTTTTTTTGTAAAAATCAAAATATTATCGGTGATGAGGTTTTTTTATTTGAAGCAGTTTTTTATATTTTGCATAAATTAATATAATCCTGAATGTTTTCTGAACAATAGTAGACACATTGTATAACAAAAGCGACTTTTAAAGACCATTTATTGCAAATATTAAACAACATGACAGACAAGACAAAACCTCTCCTTTGTGAATTGAGGTCAGTAAGTTTTGTGTCCATACAAACAAAAAGAAGCAAACACCACTGACGGTTTATTGAATTTATCTAAGAATTATTTTCTGCAGATCCTGCATGGTTTTCAAGATTACCACTGGACCTTATTTTTATCTCATATCCGCCATTGTTTTGTTTATTAATTATTTTATTTTTTGTTTTATTTCAGAGTTCCGGTTAATGGGACTGGATTGGAAAGAGGTTTAACGCGCTTACATCACTAAATGTGTTCAAGCACTCCGGTAACTGCACCCAGCGTAGTGTGTTTAATAACTTTATGACGTCTGCCACTGAATTTTCTACCTCACACAGAGAAGAGTAAATAGAAGTGGACTGACGGTTAGAGATGCGCTGCGCTACACGTAGACATTGTTAAACAAAATAAACAGAAGACCGTGTTAACAGTTAACGCTAGAGGTAAATAAAGAGATAATAATTGATCTCCCACCCCCATTTTAAAGACACTTATTTTAATGTTGTGTGTCTTGTCTATCCTGTTGCGTTTGAAATGCAATCACAGTCACAGCCTTTGAGACAAATTGTGACTTTTTATTTATTTATTTTTTTACAAAAATACACCCGCTAATTAATTATATATATATTTTTTTTAAATAACAAGATGCTTGTAGCAAACGAAAATTAAACCCACCAATCTCTCCAAAACTAAACAATTTGAATGAATAGAATAAGATCGTGTTTTGAATGCTTATTTATTTATTTTTAAAGAATTACGAAGCTTGTTTTGGTTAAACGCGCGTTTAAACATTATAAATGTTTGTAGTTACACGCGTGTAAGAGAAAAACACGCTTCGTAAATTCGGCCCTAGATGTTAAAGTACGCTACCCAATGCCTTATATTCTTTAAAGAGCTACAACCCCATATTATGATAATGTTGATTCCCACAACAATAAAATCTTTTAATTAAGTAGGTTTTGTTGTTTTATCTTGTTTACTATCGTGCTGTCCGGACTGTCGCACGACAGCATACACCCCGGATATTGTCTCGAGAAGATCATTGGGTTGGCCGTCACACTGACAAGAGCCGGACTTCCCACTCGGGCCGAATCTTAAAGTGCCAACATGAAGACCGAAACCTGTAATCTGTGATAAACATACACATAATTGTATCTATCCGTTCTGTTTAGTACTACAGTACTACTGCTCTTAGGAAAGATAACGAAAGGAAAAGTAAAAGTTTGTTTTATTTAACGACGCCACTAAAGCACATTGATTTTTATCTTATCAGCGGCTATTGGACATTCATAATATAGTCATTTTGACACATTGTGAGAGGAAACTCGCTGTCGCCACATAGGCTACTCTTTTCGATAAGCAGAAATAATCTTTTATATGCATTTTCCCATAGACAGGACATCACATACCACGACCTTTGTTAAACCAGTTGTGCACTGGTTGGAACGGAAAATAGCCCAAACTGCAGCGGGTCCACTGAGAAGGATCGATCATAAGGAAAGGAATGTATGTGTTTAACATGGTGTGACGCATGGTCTACAGAAGAAAATTGTTACCGCCTCATAGGCTACTCTTTTTTCATTTATTACATATAGGATACAATGTACTACAAAGGCAACACAAATAAAACAATAAAATAATTATTATACATAAAACATATTTGTACCAATTATGGAGGTGGAATTTAGACAATTCGTTCAAACACAAATTATTTGCGGCGCATGTTCTGAGGAAAAAAACACGCAGTCGCCACATGTTTCATTAACAAGAGGTATGTTTACGTGCATTTCATTTATACAAGACATCTCGTACAAAAGCATTTGATATACCGGTTGTTAAACATACTGTGTATCTGAAAACGTAAAAAAAATATCCTTTTAATTCCGTCTGAGCGCTACTGAATCAAATGACATCAACGTAAAGTTATATTTTCATGCATCTTCTCGCCTTTCCGCGAGTTGTTTTAGATTACCTATTATCAATACAGTGGACTCTGTCTAAACCAGATTCACTTTGGACAAACAACATATGTCGGTTAGACAGAGTGCTGGTATAAACAGATTCCATCCAGAGTTATGGAGATGGACAGGACTTTGAAATCATGCCTGTTCACACAGAAATCTGGATTAGACAAATGCTGGTTTAGACAGAGTCCAGTGTACATGCATGCCAGACATTTCTTACGTGAATAGACTATTAATTGTTTTGTTTTTTTAACTTAATTTTCTTTTTTGCTATATCAGTGTACATTAAGTGGGAAGTGATTTTTATTATTTCATGAACATGATACTTAAAATTGTTAAGCGTGATTTGATGTCTAAACTTTTTTCTTGTTTTTATTAGTACCGTCGAACTTTGTCTAACGGTCACCTATATAAGGACCACCTTCCTATACTGACCACCTTCCCATACACCCTGAACACACACCCGAGCTCATTTTTTTTATTTGACCTCTATAGAAAGGCTACCTGTCCAGGCGACCAGCGGCCATTATTTTTCAGCAAAACATAAGGTCTTAACCTGCATTGATGGCTAAAATATTATTTCCAAATATAGTCAAAGCTGAATTGTGCAAGTCGATTTATTTTCTGGCTCGTTTTTCATACATCTGGCTTTTTATTTTCATACATCATATTAAGATTCAAGCACGCTGTCATGAGCACACACCTCGGATTCCTGAACCGTCTATCCAGGTCATAAATTGATGTTCGTAGAAGAGAGGTAACCCCCTTTCACCATAATATTATAGGCAACTCTTTATGAGCAAGGGATCATTTCTTTGCACGTTTACACAGAGAATACGACACAACACCTTATGTGGTTATCAGTTATGGAACCACTGGTCGGTGTAAGTGGTCTACACCTTTCCATTAAGCCTTGTGGAGCACTCACTCTAGGTCGGAGTCAGGTAAATTTATTTACGTACTTCCAGTACTGACATACTGACCCGTGTGCTCATGACAGCGTGTTTGAACCTTAACATGATGTATGAAAATAAATTATGAACTGTAGTTGAAAATATCCTACATTCAATATGAAGAAAAATTTGTAAAAAAAATAACTGTTCAAGCACGCTCCCACCAGGAGCAACCAGTGACAAAGCCAGAAGTAATTCCCAATGGAAGGGGATAACGTCATTAATGTTGTTGCCCTATATTAATAACCCACCATTGTTTGGTTGATGGTATGTCATACATATGAAACAATGTTAAAAGTTTGAAGGTGAATCTAAAAGTTTAAAGTCTGATCTATGTCCATGTGTGGGTGGCCACGAATCTGAACAGATGGTAGAGATGACAGTCAGCAGACGTGGTAGATATAGTGATGTGCGAAAATATAGTTGTTGAGAACCCGGATCCGTCTGAGGAAAGGACAATCGGACCATCGGATGAGACCAAAGTCCAATCGTCATAATGGCACGGACGGGGCCGGTTCTAGAGGGTACCAGGTTGTACAAAGTAAAATATTTGTATGTTTTAACTGTTGTTTATTGCTATGAAAACAGTTCATATCTTGCGACACATATAATGTAGTTTTAAGATTGTCAACAGTTCGTATCTTGCGACACACTCATATAACGTAGTTTTTAAGATTTTTCGATAGATCGTATTTTGCGACACTCATGTAATGTAGTTTTAAGATTGTCGACAGATCGTATCTTGCGACACACTTATGTAACGTAGTTTTAAGATTGCCGACAG
This sequence comes from Cyathermia naticoides, assembly GCA_033042655.1. Taxonomy (NCBI): domain Eukaryota; kingdom Metazoa; phylum Mollusca; class Gastropoda; order Neomphalida; family Neomphalidae; genus Cyathermia; species Cyathermia naticoides. The sequence continues at coordinate 936 of JAUTWP010245404.1, read as the reverse complement.
ATCGTATCTTGCGACACACTAATATAAGGTAGTTTTAAGATTGTCGACAGATCGTATCTTGCGACACACTGATATAACGTAGTTTTAAGATTGTCGACAACTCGTATCTTGCGACACTGATATAATTTAGTTTTAAGATTGTCGACAGATCGTATTTTAGCATACACTCGTGTAATGTACATCTAAGATTGTCGTGCTGTTTTATGTAGCACATATAAATGGCATTCCTAGATTATTGAATTTGTTAATGCTTCCTAGTTGTTTAGATCGTACAGAAGCACACACATACTGATATAAATAAATACCTAGCTTTATAGGTTAATTAATGGTCTGTAAACAGTGAAGTAATAAAACGTATATTTATATTTCTGTGTTTGTGTGTCATACACAGTAAATAGGCTGACGAAATAGAAAAATCAGTCACATGGTGAACATTATGATAATTCTATTTTTGATATACAGTCAAACCTGCTAAAGCTGCCACATGTATTAAGCAGCCACCTGTCATCAAATGTCACCTTTATTTTCTCCAAAATCACCTTATTTAGTACAATATAACCTGCATTAAGCAGTCACCTGTCATCAAATGTCACCTTTATTTTCTCCAAAATCACATTTAGTACAATATAACCTGCATTAAGCAGTCACCTGTCTTAAGAGGCCACTTTTTGTTACTCCAATGTGTGGCTGCTTAACACAGGTTTGACTGTACATGTAATAAGATAAAGCAAATCAAAATTGATTAAAACAGCAATAGCCATCCAAATACACATCTCAGCTGTTTTCTGTTAGAGGATACTCGGGCTAATGGGGTATATGTTAGTTAGTTAGTTATATTTATTTTCGTGCTTACATCCAATTAAGGTTCAAGCATGCTGTCATGAGCTGTCTGTCCAGGACAGATATTAATGTTAGTAGAAGAGAGGAAACCCACTA
>JAUTWP010245293.1:0-14375 GCA_033042655.1 Cyathermia naticoides | reverse complement strand
AAGAAAACTTATTTCAATTGGGACTTAAAGTGGCAGTGTCTGGGGTTTTTTAAAAATATTTAACCATTTAGAATATAATATTATCTTACAAGTACGTTCGTTTGATGCACAGCACGATCCAATCGCCTGACGGAACGAAATGGTCTATCGTAATTAGATCACGCGAAATACACGCTAAATCTGTGTGGCGGGTCGTCACATTTCCGCAATAGCTATGTCGTAGCGCTATTCATGTGATCTAAACATGGTACAGCGGGATCGTTGCGTCATAAAAATGGAGAGTGGGGGCATCAAACAAACGTACAAGATAATAATATTCTAAATGGTTAAATAGTTTTAAAAAACCCAGACTTTAAACACTACAATCAGTCCCTGTGTCTGCGTCTGTGGTCTTCTCGACTCGAATCTATGGTTCGTTTTCTGCTGGGGGATCGAGATCTTGATCGGCGTCTTTTCCTGTAGTCATGCTGTCTGTCGCGCTCCTTGCTTGACATTGAACCATATCGATCTCCATACTCATGTTCATTTCTTTTATAATCTTCACGATCACCGGAATACTCTGCCCTCTCCTTCCTGTCGTATCCTTGCTTATTTTCAACCAGGAACGGTCTTCTAAAAGGTCGGTCCTTGCATCCAAACCGTAACTGACCTGATTCCTTCTTACCACCGAAACCTCCTCCCATTCTCCTGGGAATCCATCCTTTCAATGTCCGTTCACATTCCATATCGACAAACAGTTCAAAATCATCAACAATCATGTGATTTCCATCCCTGCTGGCAAACAAAGCTGAACTAATGTCATCATATTCTATGAAAGCGTACCCTTGAGAAAATCCCGTAACCACGTTACGGACAATCCGGATTCGTTTGATTTTACCAAACTTCTCAAACGCATTCTTAAGAGATTCTTCATTAGTCTGAAACCGATTCAGTCTTGCCACGAATACTGTCGTCTCTGGATTACCAGTAACAAACGTATTAGGTTTATATTTTGAATTCATTGCAGTAAATATGGCATGATCGTGAGGTTCTGTGTCCGTGCCATCAATACTCCCAGCTTTTAGTGGGTCGTAGACTCCTGGAATTCCTGTGAAAACCATGTTTTCAATTGATAAAACTTATTTTCTTGACTTAAAAACTGTTTTTCACAATCTAATTTTTCAGGATGGCTACAATACGTTAAAAAAAGTTGTTGTTTTAAATAAAATCAACGCTTTAACAATCACATAAATGAGTGTTAATAATTAGTTCCTACTGTATTTGAAGCTGTAACTGCCTTCTGCGCCCTGTGTTTCAAGAGGTTTGGGATCGTAACCAATTCGAGCGTGGATGGTTTCCGTTCTGCTACGCAACGAACTGTCAGAGAGTGTAGCAAGTTTTTGCTTTCGAACTTCATTTTCCTTTTCCTTCTTAAAGTTCTCAAACTCTTCAAGGTCGTCGATTTTATGCTCAATTCGAGTGGGATTCCTCCGCAACATAATCGTTTGTCATACCAACAATTACGTTCAAATAAAATGCTTGTAAAGATAGATTGTTATGAGTTTTTGAAGAAAACCGTATCAAATATTAGGGAACGGGTGTATCTGAAAAGTGCTTACCACACATCAACATTATCTAACATATTAAAGATGAATCTGTGAGTAATTAATAATCTTTACTACATCATTTTCTATATTAAAGATGATATTTATTTGCTAATTAATGTAAATGTAGTCTCTAGTTCAATTTTCCTGCTAACTTTAAAATAGACTCACATCAGCAGTGTTTTTAGATAGTAGTACTTCCGGTAAATCCGGTGTTAAATTAAAATATCACCTGTGTGCATTACTTACCGGATGAGTAAGGGAATACTACTGCAGTACTCTGGAGTATGACGTAGTTCAAGCGGTGGCGTGTCCGCCTTTGAAGTGGTCGGTCGTTGGGTCGATCCTTTTCAGTGAACCATTTGCAGTTTGGATTATTTTCCGTTCTAATCAGTGGTCCACAACTTGTTCAACAAAGAACGTGGTATGTGATGTCCTGTCTGTGGGAAAGTGCATATAAAAGACCCCTTGGTTCTTATATAAATCAAAAAGAGTAGCCTATGTAGCGGAAGCGGATTTCCTCTAAAGAAATATGTGCCATTGGTATATCATATGTATGATCTCCAATAGCTGATGAAAAAATAAAAAGTCAATATGCTCTAGACTAGTAATGTCGCTAAATAAAACAGACTTTACTAATTATATACCTATTAAAGTTACTAGAAACGTATTTTTTCGGTTGTTTTAATTCCTTTCAGGGTTGTTTTTTAATATTTAAAGGGGCAGTATCTGGGTTTTTTTTAATATTTAACCATTTAGAATATATCTTGTACGTTTGTTTGCTGAGCATCACGCTCCATTCGTCTAACGCACCTACTTGCTGTATCTAAATTAGATCATACGAAATACATTATATATCGTCGAGCGTTGTGCGCATTAAACAAACGTACAAGCTATATTCTAAATGGTTAAAAACAAAATTAAAACAGACACTGCCACTTTAATACCTGAAAATACGTTTTTAGTCCCTTTAAAATTGCTAGAAACCTACTTTTCCGGTTGTTTTAATACCTTTCAAGAAATTATGGAAAGTGTATAATTAAATGTAGGCCTATATAAAATCATGAACTTTCTGCAAATTACATAAGTTCAAAGTACAGATAAACCGAAGTTTTTCTTAATAAAAAATAAAACATTTGCTTAAGCAAACGTTTCAAAAACTGACTTTGAGTTGGGTTTTTTCTTGATTATCATACTTACATAGTAGAGTTTGAGCACCCACATTTCCAGATCGGTAATTGAATAACCGATATAGCTAAGCAATATATTTTATTTTATGCGTTTTGACACATCAGTTAATACCTGAAACTACGTTCTAGTCCCTTTAAACAATAATATTTTGTGAACTACGGTTTTTGTTTTTTCTCAAATCGTAGAACTTATTAGTCTTTTTTATAAAATCCCCTGATATGTTTTTTAACTGTCCGTTACATCTCTGCTAAATATATAATTATACTTGTACATGTACTTTACTTTTTAAATTTATTTACATGATCTTTTTTAGTTGAGTGTAGATAATTTGGGTAATGTAATGTAGTGAAGATTTAGTTTTTGTGCCACTTTATTAAAATTATGTATTATTTATATATTTTATTAGTTTTATTTGTTATTTTATTTTATTGGATTAAAATGTTATTTTTAAATTACCGGTGACATTTATCACGAGTAACAGAATAATATGTCACCGGTATTAAAGATGTCTGCGTCCATTGAACAACAAGTTTACGATCAAGATTTGGCGTTTAAGTAAAATATATTAGCCGACATTGATAGTAAAGAAGTAATTTAGTCATCTTTTGTTGCATTAGATTAAACTATATTTAAAAACCACATTGATACTTTTATATAACAGGTTTGTTCAAATTAATTCTTTAGAACTTTAGCATTATTTTATTTTATATTTTTATGTAAACTAAGACTTCACAGTAAGGTTCTAGTAGGAGCAATTTTTTATTTTTTTGTAGCTGTTTATAATAGTAAAATATGGATTGAATTATTATCATCAGCGTATATAATCATGTGATAAGAATCTAACTTCTAAGATTAAATATTTATTTTTCTTTGTATTTATTTTTCTTTGTAGTTGAACTGTGTCAGAATGTCGGATGATGATGATGTTGAACTTAATGTACCTAAGAAAGCTAAAATCCTTCACTATGGCAGTCTGGAGGACAAGGAACGTAATCGATTAGCAAACGAGAAAACGTCAGGATCGCTGGCATCTGATGCTGTGGAGGCCGGCATTGAAGCTGGAAATATCAACATCACACCGGGTAGGACTTTAAGTGTTCCATGAATTTAGCTTCTATCTGGATCAGTTTATCCTAGATACTGTTTACAATTCTGTTTTAACCGGTCCGGCTGGTTGTGCCAATTCTCCTTTCCTGTACATATGATTTAGAGTGGGATGTAGAACAGTCGGAAGCGTGCCCGCCTTTGAAGCGATCGGATCGATTCTTCTCAGTGGACCCAGCTGCATTTTGGGCTATTTTTCATTCCAACCAATCGTCCACAACTTGTTCATCAAAGCCTGTGGTATGTGCTGTCCTGTTTATGGGAAAGCGCGTATAAAACTTAAAATATCCCTTGCTGCTTATCGGAAAGAATAGTAAAGTTTGTTTTGTTTAACAACGCCATTGGAACACATTGATATTTATCTTATTATCGGTTATTGGACGTCATTCATATGGTCATTTTGACACACATTTTTTTAAGGAAACCCGCTGCCACCACATAGGCTACTCTTTTCGATAAGCAGCAAGGGATCTTTTATATGCTCTTTTCCAGACAGAACAGTACATACCACAGCCTTTGATGAACCAGTTGTGTACCACTGGTTGGAACGGAAAATAGCCCAAACTGCAGCTGGGAGGTAAACAAGTAGACAAAACATCATATTATTGCTGTAAAACCTGATATGATCAAACCTTTTTATTTATTTGCCTCGGTACACAATGCCGATGTGAGCCAACAAGTCACATCAAATTAACTTTCAAATACTGGTGAAAGATTATGTTTTTCACAATGATTCAGAAGTGTAGACATGTGTATATCTCTCACTCTACTAGGTACAGAGATACAGTATTGAATAAAACCATTTTGTCATTCAGATTTTATGTTGAAGGAAAGGAATGGTTAGTGCGAGTCCCTGTTTAAACAAATTTTATTTAACCATTTAGAATATATCTAAATATAAAAAAACAGACACTGCCACTTTAATGACAGCCCAACAATTTTCCCTAGCAATTATTAGGCATCAAACATGTTATTAGTGACTCATGCTTTTCAGAAGGAACCTGCTGCTGCCACATAGGCACTCTAGTGTTAAACATTGTCTTCCATTCAAACAACACATCTTTAAACACTAGTCTATGTGACCACATTGTAAACCAGTGAAAGAAACACAACAAATGATTATCTCTTTACAAGTTTCAAATCAGCCTGACGGATATACGGTGTGTTAATGTTTTCTATTTTCACACAGCCATGATGAACTGTAATAACGGAACATCAGCTTCATGGCAAACATACAGCAATATTGTAATTGAAACACAACTTTTATTATAAAGTAACAAATCAATGCTAAACCCATCCGAAGTGAAATTACTGGACTGGAAGACCCTCAATTTTACCTTTTTTACAATTGAGCAATTTGTAGCAGATCAATTGATATTGGAATATTAAATGTGATGGATCATCTCACACTGTAGGAGATCAAAGTTAATTTCACTAAGTGCCAAATTCCAACAGACAATAGTCAATTATGACAGTTTTTCAAGCCCATCTGGATTGCTGTAAACAGTCAATATTGCGTTTATTCCAATCTGCGAGTGCCGTTCTGGCTCCTCCATTTCACTTGGATTCTAACCAGAAGCAGATAATTTGATTTTAGTTATTGTTATTCTGCGGTGTGCTCTGATTTCATGAATTATTATGACACACTTATCACCCAGTCCCAATCAACAGGAGTGCATTAAACACCTCATCTCCGCGCCATCTCACACGATTCCTTCACTTGTTGTAAGATTTCAAATCATTTCTACAGTTATGTATTGATCAATCACATTGATTATATTAATATTACAGTGGCAACATCAGAAATAAAATAATCATATTTAAAGTAACTTTTTTCTTTGGTTTTAAGCAGGCATCAAAGTTGTATTTTTAGTCTATGGAAATTAGGTTAAAAAAGAGGGTTTAACAGATCTCAAATTGTAGTAGTAATTAATTGTATGTTATTTAACACAGAAATGTTATTTCAAAGTTTTGTTTTATTTAATGACACCAATAGGCTATTGGATGTCAAATATATAGTAATTTTCACACATTTAATTTAGAGAAAACCCGCTGCTGCCATAATAGGCTACTCTTTCCAAGCTACAAGGTTTTTTATATGCACTTTTCCAGACAGGACAGCACATACCACAGCTTTGATGAACCAGTTGTGAACCACTGCTTGGAATGGAAAATAGGCCAAACTTCTAGACAATTTGTTATTTAACATAGCAATATTATTTCAATTATATTTTTGAGTTTGGAATAATTACTATTGAGATTTGTGATAAAGCTTTTTCTAATTTTGCTGTACTATTTGTTCTATTAAATACTTTTAGGTTTACTAATAATGTTAAAATATTTTTATTTAAAACTTTTGATAAGATTTTATCCAAATTAACCAGAAACTGTAATTAATAATTTTACAATCCTTAGTTCTTGCTTGAATCAGAATAACAATTTAATGTTACAGGATATTTGTTCATTGCTGTCTTTTTGAATTTTAATATTTTGTGTTTTATTACTTTATCAGATATTTTAGAAAAAAAAGTCACATTTTAAATCAAATTTTAATTAAAAACCAAAACAATATTCAGTTTATGACCATCAGCTATTTTAGAAGAAAAAAACTCAAATTTTAAATAAAAGTTTAATTTAAAAAAAGTCAGTCAAAAATTGCATGCTGGAGTAAAAAAGTGTCACATTTTAAATAAAAGTTTAATTAAAAACTAAAACAATATTCAGTTTATGACTATCAGATATTTTAAAAAAAATCAAATTTTAAATTAAAGTTTAATTAAAAAATAAAAATCAGTTTGTGAGTCAGTCAAACATTTCATGCTGGACGTATCACATTAAAGCATATTCAAGTCAACAGTAATTTTAATTCCCATCACACATCATCCCAAGCACAAAAAACATCACCTAGATTTATGACCTAACCCGATGTGTGCTCTGGTACTTCACACTGATAATCCCTAACTCAAACACCATGATTACCGACATGAGCGCAAAACCACGCCACACATAGATGGATTGCATTTAAATTTTCCCGGATGGCAACTCTGAAAACACAATCAGCAAGTATTTTCAAAAGGAATGATCAAAGCTAAAGCACATGTGGCCTTTATAATGGCTCATTTGACAAATGCTAAAATATTGTTGTTTCCTCATGTCAAACAGGGGATACACGAGCGTGATTTACCGCCTTCGCCGGGCCTATCTTCATTGGAACAACACTACATTATCTCTCCATTTTCTTATTTATTAGCCTTTAATTTATTTTTGAGATGAATCAGAGGTGAGTCTGTAGAAAAAAGTGCAAGCATCACCACATTATGATATGTGGACTGGCTGGAATGAAATTTTTGAGCAATTCAAGCAGAAAGCTGATGGATTTTTCCGCTTGAAGGAACGCATTGAGAAGAATTCTTCAATGTGGAATAATGCATAAGAGTAAATCACTGTTTTTCCTTCAGGTTATAATCATGGGGCATTATCTTTAGCATTAATGACCAATTTCACCTATTTCGTGCCTATTTCTCGCACTGCAACTGTAAAATCCTAAACCATCAGCAGGAAAAATGCAATAAAATCCTTCAAATGAATGAGAGGTTCTTGACAGTTTTCCGATAATTTGCACAATGAAAAGCCCCATTGCAACTCCTTTAGCATTAGCCGAATAAAGAGGACGGAGTTTAGGTGCCCCTAACAAAAGCCTGGGGAAATGATTTTTACATCAAGTGTTCCGTCATTTAAAAGAAATCACGATTGGAAATAAAACCGGGGAAATGAGAATGAGCAAGTGGGAGTATGCAGTGAGTAGATTAATATTAAACACAGGTCGGAGGTCACTTGATCAACACTCCTCATTACATCACAGCCATTTAACAAAACTAAAACATTACATTGCTAGATACTTCACAGCCATTTTACAAAATAAAACATTACATTGCTAGATGCTTCACAGCCATTTTACAAAATAAAACATTACATTGCTAGATGCTTCATAGTTTATAATTTACACTTGTTTTAACTGGATCATAGTACATTATACCAATATTTTATCTTCTTTAGACATATTTGAAGATCAGATATATTTTATAATTATAACACATTTCTGGAAACAAGAAACAAAAAAATCTTTTCTAAATTTTATTTAAATCACAATAATTTTTTTATTCAAATTGTTTAAATTGCAGGGTATATCACTTGTAAAATAATAATTATGGTGTAACCCAATTGTTGAAATGTCAGTGTGTTGAAACTGTATTGTTCACCACTTGTAGGATTTTCCACAATTGTAAAAATAATAGGGGTTCTCCAATTAGGAAAATTCCATGGTGATCCTCAGTTATAGAAATTGTAGGGTTTCCCAATTGTGGAAATTACATGGTGTTCCCCACGTGTAAAAATAGCATGTAGAAACTAGTGTTTCCCACTTGTGGAAATTACAAGGTGTTCCCAGTTATGTGACTCCCTGCAACTTGTGGATGTAACATTCAGTCATGTTCCAGTGCTATTATCAGTGTTACTGGGGCTTATTAAAACACTGATAATTGCACTGGGACACTACTATTATCAGTGTTACTGAGCACAGATCACACAAAACAGATGTGTGAGAGCATCACTGCTGCTGTAAGATGGGCAGGTCATCACTGCTGCTGTAAGACTGGCAGGTCACCACTGGGTTAGTGTTGGGTTATCTGGGGTCAGCAGAAGCCACAGCACGTGGGTCATGTGGGTGCATGGGCTGTCCAGTACATTGTGTGGGAGGCGGGATCCCCATCAGGGGAGCTGAGATTTGGGGCAATTAGTGACAATTCCCACTGAAAGTTGCTAAAACAATTAGAGCCTGCCACATTTATTAACAGATGTGTTCTGTGCGTTTTTCCCATGGAATCTTAAACACAGTTATAATGTGTTGATTTTTTAGTCTTTATGTTGACTCTGTAGGTGGCTTCATGTTACTTTTTATTGGTTTATTTGTAAATAAATCATGATCAGTTTATGTTTGGAGGACTAGATCTAGTTTATTAGAGTTATTACTTCATATAAATAGTTTTGTTAAAGTGCCACTATCAACTTTTTATTAGATATAATTTTAGTCACATTCAGGAGTTTTAAATATTTTTATCTACATTTTAATAATATAATTTTACAAAAAAATCAACTCAATTTGAAATTTATAATTAATTTAATTAAGAAATCCTTTCTATACAAATTTATTGTTTAACGAACACAGCACAATTTTAAGAAAAAAATTGTAATTCTTTCTTTATGAATGACAAATGAACTTCTCTTCAATTTTTTAGTCTGCTTTATAAATAAAGTGATGAACACAAGCTGTAGATTTATTACAGCCCTGTATTTATTTGCTTGAACAGAACAAACAACCAACGTTGAGAAAAGATTAACACAACAAATTGAGACAGTAATTATTGAGAACCTGGTTTGTGGCTCATTGCAAGAAAACCGCTTTCACCTAGAAGCTAACTTACTGATGGCAGCACATATTTTACAGATGGCATGAAATACAGATAAATATTTATGTACCAGAGAGAGCAGTAATAGCTAAACATCCTTACTTTTCACAGCCACAAAGCTAGAAATAAAACAAATGTATACACAGAAATATCAAGCGGGAGAAATCTTAATTATTTCACCCATGGCATGACAAACTCGACTGATTTCAATCAGATTAACACCTTCAGTAGGTGAATTTACACCGAGTAGACACAAAACATCTCACATATCAACACTGATCTAATCATGGGAACACTGGTTAGATTCTACATGTAGATTTGCTATGATCTGATCAGTTTCAGTTAAGATAGCATCTAATGATTCTAAGACATTAACGTAAACATTTAGCAAAACTGAGTCAAATGTCCAGTTTTCAAAGGTGTTAACAATGTTTAAAAAAAAAAGTTTAACTGTAGCACATTGATTTTTATCTTATTATTGGCTATTGGACGTCATTCTTATGGTAATTTTGACACATTTCTTTTTAGAGGAAACCCACTGCTGTCACATAGGCTACTCTTTCCGATAAGCAGCAAGGGATTTTTTATATGCATTTTCCCACAGACAGGACAGCACATACCATGGCCTTTGATGAACCAGTTGTGGAACATAGTTTAGAAAGGAAAATAGACCAAACTGCAGATGGGTCCACTTAGAAGGATTGATCCGACAACTGACCGCTTCAAAGGAGGGCATGCTACCAACTGAGCTACATCCTACTCCCATTTTATACAATATGAATAATCATAAATAACCTGCAGTATCAGCAAGAAAAATAATAAAGTGCGAGACTACGATTCATTAATATTCATCTTCATTATTTCACTCCCAGTAGAAATATTTCAAAATGTCTGACAGCTAATTTACGCTGTATCAACAATTTATGTTTGGCATGTGCAGGGTTTTAACAACGTAAACTGTTAGCATTCTTTCCATTATCCACTCTCTCCTGATATACGACTTCACCCCGCACACGCTCGCTCTCACACCTGTTCCTACCTTTCCATGTAGGAGAGGTGCAAACACAACGCTTGAGAATCTGCAACCCTGCCAACATGAATTCTGTACAACATACCCACGCAGACCAACATGAATTCTGTACAACATACCCACGCAGACCAAAATGCATTCTCCACAACATACCCACGCAGGCCAACATGAATTCTGTACAACATACCCACGCAGACCAACATGAATTCTGTACAACATACCCACGCAGACCAACATGCATTCTCCACAACATACCCACGCAGGCCAACATGAATTCTGTACAACATACCCATGCAGACCAACATGAATTCTGTACAACATACCCACGCGGACCAACATGAATTCTGTACAACATACCCACGCAGACCAACATAATTCTCCACAGCATACAGTCAAACCTGCTCAAGCAGCCACCTGTAATAAGCAACCACCTGCAATAAGCAGCCATCTATTTTCAAATGTCACCTTTCTTCTCTCCCAAATCAGCTAATTTAGTACAATATAACCTGTATTAAGCAACCTGCCTTAAGAGGGCACTTTTTGTTACTTCCTTGAGTGGTTGCTTAAGACAGGTTTGATTGTACATATGCAGCAACATGCATTCTTTATAACATATCAAGCCTTCTACAGCTGTGAAATAATTACACAAAACAATCTCCTTTTATTTAATTTGGATATCAGATTGTTGCAGGGCAGTGTTCCTGTCATCCAGTAGTTTAAATCTGGAATGGCAAGCTGATGACTATTATGGCTTCATTTCCTAATCAAGTTTGATTCTTGCTTTATGGTCTGTCAGTGTGAGCGGAGTGTGATGAACGGACCGCCGTCAAGCAGAAGACAAATCTCATTCAGTGTGTCACAGTGGGAGTCTAATATTGTGTGAAGTGAGATCTCAGTGCGTTATACCACCTGAGGTGTGAGAGGTTTGAAGATCAAGTCCACTCAACAGAACTATTATCTTTTCTCATTCCAACCTGCTAGGAATGATTTTAGAGAAATTTAAAGAACTATTGGTTTTTATTTCTCATTCTGACATTAATTTCTTGTAAGTAAAAAGATGTTACAAGAAATATTACAATCTATTAAAAATATACATTTAATTAGCATGCCATTAGTGACTATAACAACTTCCTTTTATATGTTGTATTAATATTTGTAATAAGAAAAATGTTAGGTCGAAAGTAAAGTTTGTTTTATTTAAAAAGTTGGTTTTACTCAACAGCGCCACTAGAGCACATCAATTTTTATCAGCAGCCATTGGATGTCATTCATATAGTCATGTTGACACATTTCTTTTGGAGGAAACCCGTTGCTGCCATAAATTATAGGCTACTCTTTCTGATAAGCAGCAAGGATCTTTTATATACACTTTCCCAGACAGGACTGCATATACCATGGCCTTTGATGAACCAGTTGTGGAGCACTGGTTGGAATGGAATAGCCCAAACTGCACGGGTTCACTGAGAAGGATCGATCTGATGACCGACCGCTTCAAAAGTGGGCATGCTACTGACTGAGCTACATTCCAGTCCTTGTTAGGTTGCATGTCATACCAACAGTAACTGTTGCTGTCACATCTTCAAAGCTAGGAAATCATATGTATGATTTCTTTAACAATGCTACAAAAACATCAAAAAACTAATAAACCTAATTAAAATTAACACAACCAGATCCAGCTGAAAATGCATCAAACCCAGGGAGCGAGACAAAAAACTAATAAACCTAATTAAAATTAATACCAGATCTAGCTATGGATACACAGGAATAATATGGTGATAAACAGGAATATGGATACACAGGAATAATATGGTGATAAACAGGAATATGGATACACAGGAATAATATGGTGATAAACAAGAATATGGATACACAGGAATATGGATACACAGAAATAATATGGATAAACAGGAATATGGATACACAGGAATAATGGAGATATAGGAACAATATGGATACACAGGAATAATATGGAGATAAGCAGGAATAATAATTATGAAGATAAGCAGGAATACGAATACATAGGAATGATATGTAGATACACAGAAAGCTAGATGTTTCTGTCAGATGTCGTATTGTTGAAATAAACAAACACAAATAATGGCATAACTGGAAACAAACCATTTCACTCAGACATTGCATCAATGTGAAATGATCATCATTTGCGAGCAATGAATGTCTCGCATGTCATGAAAACAGCACCGACATCGAGTACTCCACGTCCACCAAACAGATGCTTTTCATGGCCAATTTCACCTCTGTCACTCATGCAAGACTTCGGTTCTATTTTAGCATTGGAAGTGTGAGGCTTTTACAAGTGCCAGCTATGTGCTGAATGCGGGGAATTACTCTATGTGGCTGTCATTCTGCTGAAAGACGTACAGCGTGCTCGCAGCCCACACAAACAGAATGCATGTTTTAGCAGTTTTAACATAGATACGAGCACCGTTATTGCAATAAACCATCAAAACAATGGAAATGTTTATCAGTTGTTCCAACAAAATGACATAAAACTTCTTCTTTTAAAACTATTATTATTTATCAATTATTCCAAGAAAATAACATAAAATTTATTCTTTTAAAACTATCATTGTTTTATAGAATTTGAAACAAAATATTTTATTTTTAATAATCAATTTTTTTTAATAATATCAAACAAATTACCATCAAAACAATGGAAATGTTTCTCAATTATTCCAAGAAAACAAAACAAATTTTTTAGAATTTGAAACAAAATATTAAGATTTAAACCATTTTGTTTTTAATAATGAAAACAATTTTTAAATGACAAATAGCACCCAAATTATAAAATACAATGTACCTGTATATGAAAATAAAGTTTTTACATCATGTTTCTAAATATTATTTAAACATAGATGAAACAAGCATTGTAAATGTGTGTACTAGTTGAAGTACTGCATCAGCAAACAGTAGATGTGACTCAGTCTGTGAAGACTTTTTACAAATGTAAATATTTTTAAAGTTCATCTTCAGCAATTCAATCTTTTCATGGCTGTGCTATAATCAATAATCCAGATTATTTTTGATGTTGATTACTATACATTTGTTTTATGACACATCACCAGGAGACAATTTCTATCAAATATGACAATTTAATAATATACATGCATGCTTAATCATTACTCTTTAGTTCCATTGATTTCGTAACTGAACAAATTATAAACCAACAATAAAACACATTTTCTAAAGTTAATTTTTCTCCAGCAATAATCTGGTGAAAACATTCAATTTAAATTGTCCATTTGTAGTTGTCCCTAGGGATGACTGCTTCAATAAAAGGTTTTCATAAGGTTAGAACTCCCGCACAATCAAGTGATCTGTGTAAATCGTCATCGGTTCTGTTTCATACCATAATGAAAATCTCCACTAAATACCAGTGCTCTTCCGCATGCGGAGACAAATTTCATCCCCGAATTGTCCATCTCAATTCTTCTCTTCCTCAAAGCAAAGCACTCACTTTCTCATCCCTTCTGTGACAATTATTATTTTAACATATGAAACACCAGTCCGCGACTTTACACAAAACCGTTTGTGTTGCCAGTTTGTATTTAGCGTACACTCGGGATGAAGGAGCCGATAATGAGCAAATAAAGCTCTAGTGGGAGAAATCACCACACAGTTTCTACAGAGTCAGTCTTGCATGCGGCCAATAATAACGTATTGAGATCAGTTAATATATTCTGATGGATGTCAGAATTAACAATTAACGTATAGCTACAATATCAATACAAATTAAGCCAGATGAAAGTTCAAAGTACAGCCACTTTCATCTGTTCAAGTTGACATCTTTCAACATATTCTTAAAGTTAAAATATTTTGTAAAACATTATACAGTCAACTCTCATTATTACGGCATTCATTACAATGGCATATTCCCGTAGCGCGCCCGCCTTTGAAGCGTTCGGTTGTCGGATCGATCCTTCTCAGTGGACCCAACTGCAGTTTGGGCTATTTTCCGTTCCAACCAGTGCTCCACAACTGGTT
>JAUTWP010245182.1:0-14377 GCA_033042655.1 Cyathermia naticoides | reverse complement strand
CACGTACACACACACTCTCTCACACACACTCACACACACACACACACACACACACACACACACAGACACACACACACTCACACTCACACACATACACACACACACACACACACACACACACACTCTCTCTCTCTCTCTCTCTCACACACACACACACGCACACGCACTCACACACACACACACACACACACACATACATACACGCACACGCACACTCTCACACACATACACACAAACAGAGACACAAAGCAACTATAAAATGGTAATGATAATTACAAATCGAGTTTAAACAGTTTTTAAGATTTAGAAATTTTCCAGTAATAAATTATCATAATGCAGCAATTATCAATAAACAGTAATTGCATTGAGTTTCTCAATAATGTATGTGTCTGCTCTAAATAGGTTCGTCTCTGATTTTGTGAAAACATATTTCCATATAATGTTCAATCATCCGGGAAGACAATTCATTCCATAAGCATTTTTAACATTTCAGCGGGGAAAAAACAAGAAAAACAGACAAAAAACAAAAACTGAAAAACAAAAACAAAAAGAAAAAAATCTTTCTAAGCTAGATCAATATTTGAGAACAAAATCAGCTGATAATATTACAGACCCGATGTAACGTAACACACTATATCCAAACCTCTTCCATTATGTATATCAGGTTTAAAAAAAGAATTACGTTATGTATACGTGGCCGTTCAAATATTACATAACGCTATTTTTGCCAAACTTAGATACCTACTCCCACATGTACATAACACTAGACTATATAACAGCGCATAACTCCCCCCACGCCATACAGTGTCGTATCTAAAGCTATGGTATTCGATGGGCTTCGCTATTTTTGTCAAAATTAGACACCTACTCCCACATGTACATAATACTAAACTATATAACAGCGCATAACGTCAAGAGATCACCCCCCCTACAGTGTAGTATCTAAAACTATGGTCCCAGAGAGTTTGCATTGGTATTCGATGGGATTCTATGGTCAAAACCTACGATGGTACACAATAAAATTATAGTATGCTATTGCAATCACCCGATGACGCACGTCATCATACGAACATCATAGGATAGGCCTACAATTGTTTCACGTGGTCGTAAGATGCTCTACGACATCATATAACGGTCGTACGACGAACTACGACATCGTACGGCGGGCCACGACGTCATGAGTCATCACAGTATGGTGTATAATTAAATTCCACTTTCTGTTCAGTACACAACTATTTGAAGATGAGTCCAAAAGGTCGCAGGAGCAAGGACAAGGACAATGATCACAGAGCAGGATTGTCGTACAATATCCTATTAAGTCATACGATACACTACGGTATCGTACATGTCTGGCATTTACGTGCGGACAGGTGAAAGTTAATTACGTGGTCGTACGATGTACAAGATATGTTCTAAATGGTTGAATATGTTTTTTTTTAAACCAGACTGCCACTTTAAGGTATAAGAGGCTATAAAAATGGTAAAGTTATCTAAAAGATGTGTGTGATTGTCAGATGTTTGGAAAGGGGCACAATTTCAATGTTGGCCATAGGTGATATTTTCTGTAGAAAAGCACCCCATCCGTGGGTTACGTAATATGTAAATTGCCTCTAATAACAAATGACGTAATATTTTTACAACATATAAGAACAACATGTCAATAATATAAAATATATATTTATTATTCATTCTCCAATGGCAATGCTACTAAGTATGTACAAACAGTTTTCAAGCTACGCTATATGACTGGACACTGTTGCTTCTATTAACATCATGTTGAGTACAGCACCAAACGATTATTCTTGGTCATTTCCCCACGTAATGAACACCCACGTGTAATTAATAATAACAATAAGCTCAAGATATTCGTCTCTTGGCCCATCAGGCTTAACGTTTACCAGACACGTAACAGAAAAACTAATTGTCTGACATAGACGTTGAAGATAAAGTCCCACGTGCGGTCAAAATTCAATTTTTGAATCATTAAACCCACGTTGAATCCCCACAAGCTATACATTATACATCATTTCACGTCCAGTTGGTCTTAGAGTTGACCACGCATCTCAACTAAAGTAATTATGTATGTAACCTCATTTTACAGAAAAATCTTTGAAACAAATTAAAAATAATATTATATACACGTAAATCAAAATGTATTATAGTTGTATAGTGAACTCTGTCTAAATCAGTACCGGTATTGGTCTAATCCAGATTGCTATGTAAACCAGCATGATTTCAAAGTCCCATCCAACTATCGTAACTCAGGAAATAATATGTCTAAACCATCATATATCGCTGGCCTCAAGTGGATCTGGTTTAGACAGTTCACTGTGTATACAATTTTCAGTTAGAGTGGATGAACCTAGTATTTATTACTCACCACCAACATATTAGAATTAACTCGTTAATATGTATTGAAACATATACATGTACTGTCAAACCTGCTCAAGCAGCCACCTGTATTAAGCAGTCACCTGTCTTAAAAGGCCACATTTACGTTCTTCCAAATCAGCTAATTTCGTACAATATAGTTTTTCTTAAGCAGCCACCTGTCTTAAAACACGTTTTGTTACTCCTGTGTGTGGCTGCTTAAGACAGCTTTGGGTTTAGGATTTTTAAATGAGAATTCGAGATCTACCTCTGATAAACATTCAATTTATAATGTTTTAAAGAAATTTGGTTCTGACTCCACGTGAGACAGGATACGCAACTTTCGCGAACACCTTGAATCACTACTGATTTGAACGTGATTCATAAGTGCAGCAGATACGATATATTTTGGCATGATCAGTTTTGTTGTTCTAGTTATATTAAGCAGTTGCTGTATAAAATAATCCTATCAATGTTCCCTGCAGCAATGCGCTGTTTAGTCTTGGGAAAACATGATATCAAGTAAATCATTTTAATCACTGTTTGAGTCCTTTAAAAACCCCACCGCCAAAACGCCTGAACACTTTTCGTCCTGTCCATCATATAAAACCCTGAGACAAAAAACCTAATCGTATCCCGTGGACCGAAAATAGAAACATTGAAGACCGACGACGTCCCTTTAACGGAGTGTGGACATCCTGGGGTCCTATGCATGAACCAAGACAACAGAAAGTCTCGGATAACCCCGTATCCATGCATTCAGAGTTGTACGTGAAAGTCACAACGTTCAAAAATAGTCTGAGACTTTGTTATTGTCTCGGTTCCTGCATAAAACAGGACTGTAAGTCTGAGCATGGACATGGGAACGCAGAAGAAGAAGAAAGTCCATATAAACACATATAACCATAATATGTCCCACAAAGCTAAAACACGCATAACTAGAGAAAACAACTACACTAAACACTTTTACACAACTCATATTTTACTATGAAGTATGCACCATATCAAACACATTTTGCTGAGCATTTGAACACATGCAAACCTGGAAGCGATTATATAAATATTTCATTAATATTGAATCAAGAGGCATACGATACATTTTATATAACATTTACACTATTGCAGTATTCAATTTATCACATATAATTACAGTTACTATGCACAAAAACGCCGTGCCATGCACACCATTCTCAACATTTGCTTTGACGTCAATGTATTATCATATTGTGTCGTCAACGTATCATCCTATTGTGACGTCAACGTATCATCCTATTGTTACGTCAACGTATTATCCTATTGTGATGTCAAATTATGATCTTATGTATTTTCCTATAGTGACGTCATAGTATTATCCTATTGTGACGTCAACATATTATTCTATTTTGACGTCAACGTATTATCATATTGTGACGTCAATGTATTATTCTATTACGACGTCAACATAACTATATTCATATTGTAACGTCGACGTATTATCCTATTGTGACGTGAACGTATTGTGACGTCATAGTGTTACCCTTTTCTGACGTCAACGTATGATCCTATTCTCACGTCAACGTATCATATTGTGATGTCATAGTATTACCCTTTTCAAACGTCAACGTATTTTCCTATTACGACGTCAATGTATTATTATATGTGACGTCATAGTATTATCCTATTGTGATGTCACATGATTATCCTATTGTGACGTCAATGTATTATCCTGTTGTGACGTTAACGTATTATTCTATTGTGACGTCAGTGTATTATCCTGTTGTGACGTTAACGTATTATTCTATTGTGACGTCAACGTATTATCCTATTGTTACGTCAACGTATTATGCTATTCTGACGTCAACGTATTATCCTATTGTGACGTCAACGTCTTATTCTATTCTGACGTCATAGTATTATCCTATTATGACATCAGACTGGATGAATACCTATGTAATTTATTAGACGGTATTCCCCATCTATGTTATTTGCGGACAAACTGGGCAGCAATGAAAGTTGTTCCTTTGGTAAATTTGCATAGATAGTCGGCAAGTGATGCCATGCGCATCAGCAGTTCTTTCCTAAACGACGCTCCACCCCACTCTGCTGCAGCACCTTTCTTTTGTCAGGTATCACGAACACCAATCGTAATTAAAAGCCTTCACATCTTTATCGAAATATCCCTTGTATTCGGTCTAGAATAGAGATAGGGGTTGTTTGGAATCACTTATATAATTTCCTTTTCCATAATTATGAGCAAAATTCATATCCAGGTGGAACTAATGGTATTTCATTTAACTTCCCTTGAATTGTGTTTTGTGCAGAGAAATATTTGATAAAATGATTCTGGAATAATCAGTAGTTGCCTTCATATGATGAATCTTCATGTTCAACTTTAACTCGTATAGTATGCTATTACATTTATCATCCATTTCATTCTGTATAGTACTGAAATTTTAAAATAATATTTAGAATTCAGTGGCGGATCCAGAAAATCCATTTAATCTGCCACTGGAATTGCGTTGTCCACACAGTGAATGGTTACAAATAGCTGGTGTTCATGGTATTTCTTTAGTGCTTGAACACTTTTTTTTAGTGATGTAAGCACTTTAAAACTTTTTCCAGTCCAGTCCGGTATTTCTTTGATCACATTGATGTCACTTTCCATTGCCTTCAGTCTGACACTGGTCACTGTTATATCCATCATACGTTTCTCAGTATTGAAATAGCACGTATGCACACGAATAACCTATCTGGTTGTTTAAATGTAGAGGAAGTGAATTGGTATATAGACGTAAAACATTGTGTGAAAAATTCCACGTAAAGAATGTCTTCATTTTCCATGTAATCACCCAATACTGAAAGACTTGTTTGTGCTGAAAAGAAAAACATAATGCATCAAGGTACTTGGACAGATTTCATCATATACTCAACAAAATTAATTAAGGACTAGTAGATATTTTGGGAATTTTTCTTTAAATATAAAAAAACTTCTTCCACTGTAAGATGTCAACATACGGTATGTTGACATCTTATTAATAATAATGATTTAAACAACAATTTAGAGAAAACAAAATGACAAGTATCTTTATGAACCAATATGCAAAAATGCTGAGAATATCAATTTAATTAAATATATTGCTATATTGAGAGGGGCACCTTTTACCTAGAGACAGTTCCCAATGGAAGCGTGCTTTAACAGTTACAAATGTATTTGATAGAAGCACGTACCTACATTTAACTCGGGTGAATGAATGAATAAAATTATGTGATATGTCCCAATACTTTAACATAGACTATCAGGATTTAATCTTTAAAGTAAACATTGTACAGGTCACGTTCTCCGGCAATGGACTTTTTACTTTGGTTACTGGTCATACATTATTTATAAATAATAGAGCCCCTAGGATTTTGATCAGGGTCAGTTAATATATAAAATATATTAATACCTGTTTCTCTTCTACTGGAAGCACGTTCATGGCAGTTGTATGCATCTCTTACATAACATCCTCTCAATTTATCTTATATTTATCATTCACTGAAACAAAATATATATTATACAGTTAATTGTCATACACTGCAACGAAATATGTATTGTACAGTTAATTATTCCCTGAAACGTAAAATATATAATTTGCCATCATAAGATTCCAGGTTATTGGCATGATACAATTCATTTGGTATACTTTCAAAACAAAAGGACCCTGCTGCAGTTTAGGCTATTTCCGTTCCAACTAATGGTCCAAAACTGGTTCACCAAAGGCCGTGATATGTGCTGTCTTGTCTGTGGGAGTGTATATAAAAGATCCCTTGCTGCTTATCGAAGAGTAGCCTATGTGGCTGTAGCGGGTTTCCTCTAAAAAGAAAGTGTCAGTGACCACAGGAATGACGTCCAATAGCCCATGATAAGATAAAAATCAATGTGCTCCAGTGGCGTCGTTAAATAAAACTACTTTACATTAAAATAAAACAGTCACTCAGCAAATCATTTGATAATTATTAATGTTGTGTTAAGGTTTTTGTTTTAAAATAAAATATTTGTATTTTTAAAGAATTTATTATAAAATAAATAATGGAGTTGTTTTCTAACTGTATGTGATTTTAACAGGTGTATATTAGCAATTATCTCCATTAAGCATACCTTCATAAAACGTTATCCGTTTAATTCCACAATTTTCACCCTGAAAAAAGAAAGTAAAATGTGTTGTATACAAAGTAGCCAACCTTATTTCAGCTAATATCACATATTATATTTTCTATTACCCTTAGGATAATTCCACTAAAATGTGATTTTGTGTTGTGTCAGTTACCACGCTTTTTACTCATTCATAATTATATTTGCACTAAAATTGCGTTTTTGTCGTTTCTGAGTATTCAAATTAAAGAAATTAAATATTGTTCAAATATAAAATATGTCAGATTATTCTGAATGTTGCGTCAGTTATGATGGCAGTCTAATTTATGACGATTGCCACCGATTTTGGAAATAGTAATTTCACTAGAGAGCAAATGTACCGCTATTCATTGTATAACATGGGCTATGGAGAAATTAACTATTAGAAATACACCATCTATATCAAAATTAATATTAAAAAGAAAAAAGAACAAAGAAACATACAATTATTGTGAAATGTGTTGTTTTAGCCGCTAAAAAGCTATATTAGCTGAAAATAGGCAATTATAAATTAGGATCTGTGCTCTTAAATTAAACCCCATCCCACTGGGGGCGGCCCCTGGTTTTTGATAGTGGTTGCTCCCAATGGGAGTGTGCTTGAACAGTTATCTGATAGAAGAACGTAATACATTTGCACACACATACACACACAAACACATACACAAACATACACATACATACATACATACATACATATACATACACACGCGCGCACACATCCACATACATACATGCGCACGCATACACACGCGCGCACATACACGCACACACACATAAGCACACACGCGCGCGGGCACACACACATACACAAGCACACACATACACATACACAGACACTGTTTCGTATTATTCTGTTACAAACGGTTTCATCTGTATAATGACATAATAAATTTAGTTTAAGAATTTTTTTATTTTACTCTATATTTGTTTTTATAAACGTCTGGCTTCTTTAATGCTAAATTTAGACATCACGGACATTAATTCTTTTCTGATTGTTAACAAACGCAACATGTAATAAAGTATTCTAATAAACAGACAGATAGTTTATTAACGCCTCACCTCACTACAACATATTAAAATACATTATATAAATACAAACAATAATATAACTAATAAAAATGTAATGAGCCACTCTATACTGAGTTATTAGAGACTATACGCTAAAATTATCTAAAATCTAACAAATGTAGTAGTTAAAAACAAAAGCAACACAAATAAAACAATAAACTAATTTACATAAATTATCGCATGGTATATAAAAGAGATTTTCTATACAGTCGAACCTGCTAAAGCAGCCACCTGTAAGGTCACCTTTATTTTCTCCAAAATCAGCTAATTTAGTACAATATAACCTGTATTAAGCAGCCACCTGTCTTGGCCACTTTTTATTACTCCCTTGGGTGGCTGCTTATGACAGGTTTTACTGTATATCTAATAATTATTACAAACCTCACTATTTTTGGCGACTATGTTCGTGCGCACAGTCCGCCTGTTCATCGGCATGGGTGGACGGAAGTTGTTTTCCATTAGCAACTGTGGCGTGCCTTCCGGCGCTTTATGCAGCTGACGCAAAATAAATAACTGTAAAACAAATAGTTCCACCATAAATACAAATAAACATTAAACACCCAGATAATAATGATAATGATGATGATCATAATGATAATAAAAATAATAATGATGATGATATTTGTGATGATGATGGTGGTGATTACAATAATAACAATAATGTGATCATGATGATGATAATAATAATAACAATAATAATAATTGCTATAATAATAATGATGTTTGTGATATACAATACACTAAATTGATATACATGTAGTCAGTAGCACATCAAATAACTTCTGTTTTAAATTTTAACTATTCTACGTTGAAATGGATTAACCTTTAATTAACATTCAAATCAGAGACAAAATTATGATGGATTCGACAAATATTCTAATACGTTAATACACATTTATTAGACATCATGAAAGATTCAGTGTGTGCTGTTTCTTTCCAACCAGTGCACCAGGACTGGTTCATTAAAGGTAATGGTATGTGATGTATTGTCTGTGGGAAAGTGCATGTAAAAGATCGGAAAAAGTAGTGGATTTCCTCTATAAAAGAAATATGTCAAAATAACCACACGAATGACGTCCAATAGCCGATGATAAGATACAAATCAATGTGCTCCAGTTAAACAAAACAAACTTTACTTTTCATGAACGATTAAACTGATTTTCAGATTAATATATATAAATATACACGTGTGTGTATGAAATATCTCACCTGTTCTTTTGTTATATGCAATGGCTTGTTGAATATTATCCAAGTTACTGTTTCCATGCAACTCGGTTGAGTAAACGACCCATCGTATGTAAGATAACTTTCTGTGTTAGGGAGAAGACTAAGTATAGAAAAACTACCTATAGATAACTCATCACCTGCAATGAAGAAAAAATATTATTAGACTGTGTGCTTCTCTACACCCACCTGGTTTTCTAGTCCTCGGCCGGCAATAAAGCTGGTCTGACCCACATCACTAACTAACGATAGCTGGTAGTAGGGGAGTATAGTAGATGATTGCAAGTGACTCTTAACAATGCCAGAAGCACTCTTCGATGTGGTTAGACTAAGCCCACAGCAACAGCTGATGGGAAATGACGAGTGTGTGGCACAGAATGTACCCAAGAGACAAACACCTATCGCGGTTGGGGAGACAGGGACTGGGATGTGAAGATGAACAGAATGGGAAAGATACATGATGGAATTCTAAAGAAAAAACAGAAAGGGGGCAGTGGGACAAAAAAGAAGAAAAACAAAACAACGAAAAGATACTTTTAGAAATAATGAATTTTTATGAAGAGCTTATCTGAAACAAAAGGCATACAAAGAAGTGATCAGTTACGCCTAATCGTATAGACCGTGATTGAAGACGGATGAGTTGGGCAAAACTACTCGTAGAGGCCCCAAACTGCAGTTCAGCACAATGTTACTAATATTATCAATTAATATTGTTTTGTGTATTATGTAATGAGACAATTGGTTGTTTTGAATTATTTTATATTGTTACAATTTATCGTTTTTAATAAACGCCCTATTCATTTACAACCTACTGACTTCTGTTTGCATTGATGATGGTCTTACAAGCTTGGTCTCAATAGCATCCAGTATAATATACTCAACCAATAGTTTAGCAAAAATTTATTTTGAATCCTTCATAAAGAATGGATTTACTCACCCTATAAATAATGCTATTATCATTATGTATGATTATATGATATGTTTTTATATTGCTAAGCAAATAACTGATAATTTAAATTTAATTTAATTTTAATTGATGTAAATGAATAAAAATTAATGTGGGCAAATATTGTAACATTTGCTAAACTTTTTTGGTTTAGTATATAACAGAAGTTTGAGACTGTGACAGCTAGGATAGGCTATTTATTTTTCTATTTATTTATTTTTTCAATATTTGATTGCCCCACTAACACTTGGTAGTGTGAGGGTTACGGTAGGTCATTAAACTGCAATGTTTCATGTTTATTACGACAATGTTGATAACAGGCGCTGAGAACATGGCGAGGGCGGAAACAGTGATCTAAAACTTCAAGTCGAGCAGGTTTCATCTCTGATTCTTTCATGTTTTACGGGCGTGGTCATAAACTCACACCAAACGATAGAAAACATTAAACTGCAAAAGATTTCCCAAAACGATTATAAAATAAGATGTCCCTAAACAATGGCGTCACCTAATTTTTATTCTCATGTAAGGTTCGCGAGTTTTATGTCCTGAATTAACTTTTATCATTGTTAGAATTGTAAACTAATTTTAACAGGATATTTCAAAGAAAGCTGTTATCAAGTACGATCGACATGGGAACACATTATGACCTCTAAGGCCAAAAACAGTTATCTGTTTCTGATCGGTTGTAAGGAGCAGTGCGTCGATCAAGCAGTAGCGTGTCCACCTGTGAAGCAGGAGGTCACTGGATCGATCCTTCTCAGTAGAACAATTTGCAATTTGATCTATTTTTAATTCCAGACAGTGCTCAACAACTTGTTCATCAAAAGTCGTTGAATGAGCTGTCATGTTTGTGTGAAAATACATGTACAACCCCTTGTTGTTTATTAAAAAGAGTAATCTATGTAGCGGTAGCGGGTTTCTAAAAAAACTGTGTCAGAATGACCATATGCTTGACGTACAATAGCCGATGATTAAAAACCAATCAATATTCTCTAGTGGGGTCTTTAAATATAAAAAAGCAACACCCAGTTGTCCACAACCAGTTCATCAAAAACTGTGGTATATGCTGTCCTGTTTGTGTGAAAGTGTATACAAAAGACCCATTGTTGCTTATCGGAAAGAGCAGTCTGTGTCAGAATGACCATATGTTTGATGACCAATAGCCAATGATTAAAAGGCAATCAATGTACTCTAGTGGCGTCTTAAAACAAACTCTACTTATCCAGTATCTTCAGAAGTGAGGAAAGATTGACCAAGCAGACGACCTATACATAATTGATAATGGCGGCTAGTAGTTGTTGATCCACAAATAAACTTCACCATCAGACAACTGAATATGAGGATAGTTTATACATCGAATATTTACTATGAAACAATTAAAGGAAACGTAAATTAGCGGCATATCTAACTCATAAGATCTGAAACAGGCCTAATATTTGTTCATCAAACAAGAAGAAGACTTTTATTACACTACTCGGGCGATTTCACAAAAGCATCAGAGAAATATTTACAAAATAATACATATAACATTCATGTATAACAAGATGGCTGACAATGAACATTCTAAATTTAATAAAACTAAAATATCTATATATGTGACGGCAGCAAGTTTCCGGTAAAGAACACGAGTACAAGATAGGACATGTTGTTTAACGTCCACGTTCAGAGCCAGGCTGTTATAGCCGACCCCTTACCTTGACGCAGTTTGTGGTTTTATCCATCCACTGCTTCTGGGACAGGAAATAGTTTGACAGGTCAGGTCATGTGGTTTAACGTCCACATTCAGAGCCAGGCTCTTATAGCAGATGCCCCTCCTGGTTGCAGTTTATACTATATATTTGACATGTGATTAAAACAATGTGTTGGGGTGCCATTATTTCTTATTTTATATGTCTGTGACGTCTGAAATTAGTATAGTAATTCTCACCTTTAAATCTAGTCTGCGTCGTTGCTTGCACTAAAATTTCAAATTCTGAATTTTTATCTTCACTAATCTGAAAGTAAAAATAAAACACGATGATTATTTGAACTTTTCAATCAAAAGTATTCATGATAATGATATTTTTATTGTACACCGTGGCATTCTAACATAGCTTTATCAAATTTATTTTTGACGGTATCCATTGCCTTAATGAACCCATCTGCAGCTTGGGCTATTTTCCGTTCCAATCAGTGGTCCACAACTTGTTCATCAAAGGCCGTGGTATGTTCTGTCCTTTTGTGGAAAAATGCATATAAAAGATTCCTTGCTGCTTATCGGAAAGAGTAGCCTATGTGGCGACAGCGAGTTTCCTCTAAAAGAAATGTGTCAGAATGAACATATGTTTGACGTCCAACTTTATTTTTGCTTCTAATGTAATCAAATTAAATGGGGATTTCAACATTATAAATTCTTGTTGTAGGTAGTATGGTTATGAGAACCTATTAAAGACATACAATCCCAATTTGTTTTAGAATTTAATTACATACACGTACTCACCATTCCAAATATAGACATTGCTGCTATACCATGTGGCTTAACCTTTGCATCTGTGAAATTTATATACAAGTCAGAATTATAGCCGTATAGTTGTAACTGAAATAAATAAGGATATTAAATGTAACAATTTGAACTATTAAACTATAATAGTTTCGTACACATTTTAATGATTAAGAATACAACGTCAAATTCATCACAAAATATGTCGTTTACATTTGGACATAAAAACATTTTAAATCAACTAAAGTATTTTATTCCAGTTTAGCTTACCATTGTATTAATTAAGTGATATTTTGTATTGCAACTAATTATTCATGAATTCATAATAATAATTATACATTATTAATAATATTAAATGTAAGTGAAATGTTAAGATTAATAGACATACTATTTTATTTTATTTGGGTTTCCACGATTTGTGCAAACATAGACAATTGTAGGAAATCATTTAATAATTAACACCATTAATTAATTGATACTACGATGATCTAACATGTTATAATGGTGGCCTTATTACTAATTAAAAATTTGATGACCGTTCGTCTACAACTACTTTATATTCAAAGAAATACAATTGCATGGATATATTAATAATTATATAATACTGACTACTAGTATTTGAATAATTGCAGTTACCTCTAGCGGAAATGGCCGACCAGCCACGGAATGTTCCGAACCGATCTGGTCCACCCTTCCGAAGTGAAGCTTTATGTGGTGCATTGTGTAGGTGTAAGACAGAGGACCTCCGGAAAAAGTGTATGACGGCCGAACAGTATGGTTGATTTGGAAAATGATGTCATGTCCGGTATTTGTCAGAAACCCGTCTACCTGGCAGAATACAAAGATTATTACAAACATGGAAAAGGAAAAGGATATAATATTATGTGTGCCACATAGTTTATAGAAAAGAAGTTTACCAGTTTTTAAGGACGTCTCAGAACATTCTATGATCGTCAGCTCTATTTAAATGTCAAACACATGGTATTGGTGTCACATAGATTACAGAATTTGTTTTTAATTTTACGATATCCCAGAACATTCAATACTTCAACTATTATGTGTTAAACATATGATATTTGTGTTGCATTCACTCACACACATACACTCACAGACACACACGCACACACATACACACACACACACATACACACGCGCACACACATACACACATACATACACACACTGTCTCTCACACACACACTCACACACACATATACATACAAGCACTCTCATACAAAAACACGCACGAACGCGCGCGCACACACACACACACACACACACCAGAAACACAAAGTTATTAACAGCATGAAGACATGCAGATATAGCAATGGTTACTGTAAGCAGACGACTGTATGTCAATGAGTCAGGTCTAAACATGTTGTTTAACATCTATACTCAGAGCCAGGCTGTTATAACAGACGCATTTCCTGGGCGCCGTTTATGGTTCAAGTATGTCAGTGAGTCAGGTCAAAACATGGTGTTTAACATCTACATTCAGAGCCAGGCTGTTACAGCGGACGTCATTCCCGGGCGCCGTTTATATGGTTCAAGTATGTCAGTGAGTCAGGTCAAAACATGGTGTTTAACATCTACATTCAGAGCCAGGCTGTTACAGCAGACGCCTTTCCTGGGCACCGTTTATAGTTCAAGTATGTCAATAAGTTAGCTCAAAGTATATTGTTTAACATCTACATTCAGAGCCAGGCTGTTTATGGTTGAAGTATGTGAGTGAGTAGGCGGTCATGTAGGTCTAGTAATTAAGTCAGACTAGAGATGCTCGTTTAGTTGATGCTCCACTGGTCAAGTGAGAAATAAACGTAGTCTCCCAAACGTCTTTAGTCGCGTGACAGTATGGCAAAGAGTGCGGACATTTAGGAATTCTCTGAGTGGCAAGCAAATTTACATCAAAGATTTACTAGACCGTCGTATAGTTAAGAGAAAATGTGCACAGTATTGTGTCTTTTATTTGAATGTCTGGGACAGACGTTTACAACGCTTGCTTAGTTGTATGGGTATACATACATACACACACACACATGCACACACACACGTACGTACATACATACGTACATACCTACATACATACGTACATACATACATACGTACATACGTACGTGCATACATATACACATAACACATA